>OMLP01012690.1:47593-66912 GCA_900302685.1 Spondyliosoma cantharus
GACTATGTTTAGAGGGCGTCACGAGCAATCCTTGTATATAGCAGTTAACCTAAAGTTCCTGTCATTTGACAGTAAAATATTTGTCTTTGTGCAGACAAACAAACAAAAAAAACCTTCACATGAAGTGATCATCTTTCTCTTTTCAGCATAAATCAGTCACTGGAGTTTTGGCTCAAAGTCTTAGATATGTAGTAAAGTCGACTAGAGGGAAACTTTAACACTGTATTGCAACAGAAACGGTTTCCCAAAGCAGGCAGGGCATTCAGCCTACTCTTATAGACAGGTGGTGCTCCTGTGGAGAGCTGTGGTTCAGTTAGCAGCGTTTGGCGGTCCCTCCGGGATGAGTGACATGAAGAAGGTAATGATGAACGACCACGTGGAGGACAGGAAGCCCGTGTTGGGGACGCTGTTTGGATCTTCTGCTCCTTCCTCTCCACTTTCTCCCTCGTCGTCCGAGCCGTCATCCAGCCCTCCTTCCTGTACAGAACAAAGTGGATTTATCAGAGGACACTCAACATGACTTACTACTGTAGTATGACTTCGCAGTGAGTTATTCATTATGTAAACTTGAGCGGTAGCTGCCAAATGCAAATGAAGGCTCAATTCAAATTCAGATGTAAACTATTTTGAAAATCGTTCCGGCTCTTCTTGTCACTTTTATTCAACAATTCAATGCATCTGAGCTGCATTTGTAACCAAGATGTGGAGGCTTGTTGTTGTTTTCCATTAAATATCTGTAAACTGGTACCTCATTGAACGGCTTGTGCACTGCAGAAACAAACATCGCTAAAGATAAAATCAGCCCAACAGCTCTGGGTTACGCTCTTGGTAAAAAAAAAGCGGAGATGGGTGACAGGCAGCTACCATTTCTTGTAAGTCCTGGTTTTGCGGCTCTCCCTCCACGTCGTCCTGATTGGCTCCATCTCCAGGAAGCTGGAGCTCGTTCTCCAGGTTGAAGGGGAACCAGCCGGCCTGATGCCTACAGACAGAAACAAGTTGCTAGTATCGTCTATTCATTATACGTTTGACTCGCGTGTGAGTTGAGCGACGGCATGACTGCACTCACAGGTAAAGCACCAGCATGGCCATCATCACCATGACGAAGCGGCTGAAGGAGGAGTAGAAGTAAACGACGCTGAGTAAGATGGCGGCGCGTGAAAATGTGTACACCCAGTCCAGCCAGTCCCGGTTCAGCTCCTCCTCGTTCAGGATCTCCCCTCCCTGGGCGTTCATCTGGACTTCTGGGTTGCCGCGGCGATCCGCCTGAGGCCGCTGGCTCAGAGGATCGGGCTGGTTGGACTGAGCCGAGGGCTGGCCCGGCCTGAGGTGCTGCGAGGAGGCAGCCAGTAACTGGCTGGAGGGAGACAGACACACACGTGACGGGAACAGTGCGTGCTGCATGAACAGCTCCTCTATAAACATTCTCCAGAAACGAAAAGGACAGAAATATGTCGGGACTTACTAATGCAGGAAGTACTGCCGAGCGTACAGCTGCTGCCACCACATTAGAGTCATGGGGTTGTAATAAGCAGGCATCATGTTTGTGGGAGGTGTCGGCTGTGGAGAGTACTGATTCCAGCTGCAAATAGAGATGCTGCATTAGAAAAACACATCCATTAAATGTGTTTACAATGGGTTATTAATAGCTATGGCGTCAAGAAACAGCAGAGGTAATTTTCTAATGCTATGTTTGCCGTCAGGTGCTCGTGACCAGGGCGGCAGAGCAGCTTCTAAACATCTTAAAGTTTTGGTTTTTTGTTGAAGGGGCACTATGTAGTTTTGGAGAAGAAATCCAAAGTCAGAATTTTTATATTTATAATATTAATGAGTTATAATATGAACTCAGAAATCTAAAAAAAAAAAAAAAAAAAAAATCATAACTGGATAAACAAGCTGTACTCAGAGGAACATAAGGTCCGCCACATATACACACAGTAAAACAGTATGAAATTGTGTTGTCCTTTAAGGTCTGTTTCTTTATTCAGTTTATTCAGTTCCAAAAACAAAGAGTTTGATTATTTAGTTTAGTCATAGAAATATCCGTCAGTGAAGATCTTAAGATTTCTTCCCTGAAAATATACTTGTGAACTTATTTGTCAATAAAACATTTGAATCCTTTGAAACTATCCTATGTTGCTTGCTCACAAGCGTGGGCAAACTGTGGGCATAACAAAGCACCTTGTGTACTAGCAGTGAGATGAAAAACTAACGATATGAGGGAGAAAAGAAGGAGCTCTGTGCTCTCTCAAAAGGCGGCATCGCTGATGCATTTTTAAACATATTTTTACAAATAAAACTTTGATTAATGTCCACTGTGAGGGCGCAGGATGCCCGCCCACATCTCGTCAATTTTTCTCATTAACGAGATTCCTGCTGCTTACTTTTTAATGTCCCACAGTGCACCAGCATAATAAGACGTTAATTTACAACTGTAATTTAATTCCCTTTTGCTCACTGTGTATAAAAGAGTTACTTAATGAGGGGCATGACTCAAAGGGGTTTAAAGCAAGCGTAGTTGGTGAATGAGTTCTAGTTCTATCACCAGTCCACAAAGCTCACCTGTGCATATACTGTAGATACATGTGTTGGTCAGGCAAAGGTCCAGTTCGCTGCCTGAGTCCATCACTGCTCTCTGCTGTAGATGACTGGCTATGTTGACCAGTGGCAGGACTATTAGAGTTTTGAATGGGCTGTAACCAGAAAAAAAAAAAGACAAGTTCTGAGTATTAGCAACCATTTAAGAAGATACAGATTGACGCAGTGAGCTGGATGATGAAAGGAAAAGCGCTGCTGATGAAATGAATGGAAAAGGTGTGAGGCGTGTGTGGCTGACCCACCGTGGGACCGGCCGAGTTCTCCTGAGGCTTGTTACTGTGGCTGCGGGGGGGCTTCGGGGAGCTGGGAGGAGTTCGAGAGGAGCACACCAGATGGAGCATATGGTACTCATCCTGCTGTAGACGCAAATGCAGCTCATTATCAAACAGAGTCCACGCACTGCATGTTCAAAGAGAAGGATTACTTCTGAACCTTATGAGTGTACAGAGCTTGGCTTAACATAAAATAAAATAAAATTAGATTTGGTAACTTATAACAAGGGGGAGAGTGAATTTCCTGGATAACCTAATCGCCTATTAATGATACCGTAAAAGCCATGACATTTTTCTTACTTTTGCCACCCTACTTCCAATATCTTTGTTCATGCTCAGCCATCCTCACTAAACCTCAAGAAACAACCTTGCTCAGAATATAAACACAGCGCATATTTTGAATGTTCGCTACATCTGATTGTCAAATTGCTTGATCCATAACGGATGTATAGCCAGCCTCAATAGTTACAAGCGATCATAATATTGGGAAATGACAGAATACTGACTTTCATGCATCAAAACATCATCTTCATCATAGTGTTAAGAGATAATTGTGATGCAAAAATGTCCCAAAACTCAAAAAACAGTGTGTGACACCCAAACAAAGATTGTGAATTACAACTCTTATATGTAACTGAACACCTTATTTCAAAACCACTGACCATCAGTATGTTGATGGAACAGCCTCTGCTCCTCTGAGGTTTTGATTCGTGGCTGCAGGAATTTGCTCCTATGCAGAAAGCATTAGTGAGGTCAGGCGCGGATGCTGGGCGATAAAGCCTGGTTCACAGTCCACGCTGTGACCTCCAAAAGGTATTAGATGGGGTCGAGGCCAGGCCAGTTAAGCTACTTCAGAGCAAACTGGGAAATCATTCCCCCCATATACTGCACAGAGCCACCGCTACAGAAATATTGGAATCATGCAACTCATGTGCTTCTTATATTTAAAATAACTAAACCTGATCCACTCTAATGAATATGACTTCTTAAGCAGAGGGAACCTACCTTTCTGAGCACGTCTTTCAAGGTGAAGTGATCCAAAAGCAGCTTCCCGGAATACACCAGCCTCTGGTCTTTGGAGCTCTGAAAATCCAAAATTATAATGATAATTGGGGCAAAGGGAGAAAAGTGTATATCAGCATAAATACAGTTTGCCCTTTATAAGCATTTTCTAACTAATACTAAGCAGGAAAACAGAAAACTTGTAATGTAGATCATGACACCAAAAGACACAGTGATGAGGATGAGATCATAATAACCTCAATTGGGATAAGTGGGTCTTAACAGTGGATTAAACTGGCAGTGCAACAACAAGGTCAGAGTGTGTCCTCATTCGCTGCGCAGCCATTCAGGAATTTAAAATTGCCTATTTTAAACCTTGGCCAACTTGCAACCGAGAAGCTTTCATTCTGGGTTCAAGGTGCCTCTTTATTAAACATTCCACAGTTAATGTCCATTAAATTACACTAACAAAAGTGCAGCCCTTACAGAGGTTACTATAATGCAGCTTAACAAGGGAGCCGTTTGTCCCTGCCTGTGTTTACAATGATTGCATCAGAACAAGTCTGGAGCAGAGAGGAAAAGGGGCAAAGTCAGATTAGCACAACAATACAGCAGCAATCCAAACTTCCTTTCACTGTGACGGCGAATCTACAGAAATCGAGGCTCTTTCAGCTGCTTCAACTCCCGAGTGCCCGGCGTCTTTCACTTCAGAAGATAGATCAAGGTTAATGTTCTGTGTCATGTCTATGATAGCTCAGCGGTAATACGAATAACAGGGGGAGCTTGGCAGAATTTCAACAGTAAGAGAAGTTCAAAATGGAAAATGTCGGCTGTGGCTGTGTGAGAACCCAAACACAGCGCCAGATTCACACATCAAATCCACACTATTCGACACAAGTCTGACTGGTATGGTAAATTTGACCTTTGACCTGTCAGTCAACAGAATTTGATCCATTCTTACACAACTCGCTTCTTAAATCTAAACTCTTACTATGAAGGTAAGGAAGGGATTGGACAATTTAAGATTTTAAAGCAGACTGAAAAAACCCACTCATTTTAGGACATATCTTTTTATGAGTCAACATCCTTAGTAGTCAATACAGGGCTGTACCTTAGCGAGCAAGACCGGTTTTCTTGAGCAATTTTATTCATGTTAAGCATTTGATGATATCATATCATGAAACAATTATTTTGGTGAGGAAATTCACAAATGCCTACTAATTATAACAAGTAAATGATGTTGTTACACGTTTAACGTCATTAGTTCCTCTCGGATCACATGCTTCCTGTCACGCTCTGATCAAATTTCCCAATACGGGAACATTTTGTGAATTTTCAGTTAATTTCCTGTCAACTATGTGGCTCAATCCAACTATCTCCACTGAGGAGAGGAAATATACCTAAACTTCCACCAGCTGAGATTTAAAAAAAAAAAAGGCTCCTGCAAAAAAAGCACCTAAAGCAGAGATGAAAATGGAGACGCCAAATGTTCGAGCCGCAGAAGCTGAATGAGTAACTGTTGATATACTTGTTCTGTGTGCTTGTACAGTTTTAACGTATTTTTTACATATTTATCTTTACCAAATCTTATGTTACAAGCTTGCATTTGATGTAACAAAACTTTGTTGTCATCATCATATCCATTTAAAAAATGATTACCATCCATATCGTGTAGATGTTGCAGTCTAAGTAAGCAACAAGGTGAACATCCCAAAAGAATGCCTGACGTGAACTTGGTCATCTGATAGGAAGTTATGTTTCTGTTAGGGGAAAAGGACGTTTTTCTGACTTCAATGGCTGATCTTAATCTTCTTGAATAAAAAGAAAAGAAAATTCCCAATGCAGCATAGAAAATGTAACTCCTTGTGATTGAACAAAGGTGATCAGCTGGCACGGATGACAGAGGATAACAGTGTGTGGGACAGAGAAGCATAGAAATAGTCACTGGCAGCAATACTACTCACTGGTTTGCTTGGGTAGACATCTGACAGGTGTGCCTTGAGCTTCTCCACGGTCCAGTTCTGGTAACAGTTGATGGTCTGGTCATCGTACTTCTGGTTGGGGGCCTTGATGACAAGTGTAACAGGACTGTCCACAACACCTTGATCCATGACTCAAAACCATTTGCCTCCAGTGGGAAACAAAATAATCTGGAGTACCCTGTCAGAGTAGTGGATATAGACCTGCTAACGGTTTTCTAGTGGGTTCCCGGTACCATTGGAGCAACATTTAACGCTACGTATAGCTTGACGTTGCTAATGCTGCAGGAGCAAGGTGTTTCCCGTCCTTCTGAACAGAGCCTGAGGAGACAAAGATAAACATGAGGTTAGCTTGCCCTCAATAATAGCTCCACAGAGTGACAAACAAGTGACGATTTGGCATTGCAATCTAGCGACGCCGTTACATCTGACATATAATTCACCGTTACTAGCTAGAATGCGGTATCTAACACACATTTAACGCGTCAAACGTGTGATGACAACTAGCGTAACACGTTTAGTTGGACGGATAGAGACGTACCGACATGTCTGGGACAAAATATGACATTTCCAAACAACTAGCTAGTCCTGATTGAGAGTATTTGACAACTGGCTAAGCTAACATTAGCCTCAGTAGGATTTTCTGCTACTGGTGTCAGTCAAACCAAGCGGAAAAAGTTGTAGGCTGGCATACTTAGCTAGACAAATTGAAACGATATAGTTATACAAAGATATCCATCTCAGACAGAAGAGTTACATTTCTTGTTTACCCACCTGTGTTGACCCCCAGTGACCGAAACACACAGCCTACTTGTAACTCCAATCCCTGCCTGAACCTGGTGTTCTTCTTCTTCTTCTTCTTCTTCTTCTTCTTCTTCTTCTTCTTCTTCGGTGGATTTCGGGATGTTGTCGACATTCAACGTTTATGGTGCAGTACCGCCACCTACTGGTAGAAGTGTCAGTTACAGCCAGCAGAGAGTGACCTACCCATAGGATATGTAATGCAGTCGATGGACATGACTGAATACGTTTAAATAAAGTATTTAATTGTACAAATAAAAGTGCCCCTATTTACATTTTTTAGATGGGACATTTTGAATATTTATATTGATAACATGCTTTAAAGCTCAACATAACCACAAACTACATAACTATCATAAAGTTGAATCAGCTTCCCTGTTAAAAAAAAAAAAACAAACAAACATTTTAACCTTCTTGAAAATAAGATTTTTTTCCGAGATGTTGTATTGGACTGGGTTAATTGTATTGTCTGTATCTGTACCAAATAAACTGACAGCTATACGTGTGCTTAAAACGCAGTTTTGGTCATCAATTCATATAGTTTCAGACCAAAAAGATCAACAGAAATACAAACAAAAGCCTGTTAATCAACTACAAACATTTTAAATCACTGATTGAATAAGTCATCGACTGACTATTAGCAGCGGGTGTGCACTATGCCATGAGGAGGTCCACTGAGGCTGAAGGGATTCAGTTTGACTGCCATCTGGTGGCCTCACAGTGTAACAACACTGCTTGACTGCAGTTTCCTGTCTGGTTTTATCAAACAGAAAAACCCTACAATTCATAACTAATACTCATTATTATAAAAATCAGTATGTTTTATTCATTAATTTGCTACAATAAATCAAATGCAAGTCCGACAAATGGAAATCAGTAAACACTATACACTGACTTGTAAAATACAGAAAACATAATAATAACTACCTACATAGCATCGTCAGGTTGTTATTGCTGTGCCGATGATTGTGCTTGTTAATTGATGTAGTTCTGCTGAGTTTATTTTCTTTGATATTTGCTGTATCTTTTGATGTCTTTTGATCTGGTCGATCGATTGGAGCAGATTTAGATCACCTGTTGCACAGGGTGTCCAGACTGGGGCCTTCCCCTCATGGCCAGTCATGGTGTGAATACACCGGAAACTATGGTCTGTTTAGGCCCTGTTGAGATGTCTTTGCTGTCTTCTTCTGATTGAGAGAAATTTGAAGCAGTTCATTTCATATGGGAAACTGTAGAGCGATGTAAAGAGAATAAACATATTTCAGTTTCATTATCATTGAAGGGGCACTTTGTGAGATTTGGGATTCCAACCAAAACATTTTGAAACTGGTGCTCAGGCTTCTCTACGCCGCTACTGCCAAACGTTGGGTGTTATTCACAGCTCACGGAGTCCATCACGTGAAAACACATTTGATATGTCACTTCGATCGTCTACCATCGAAGCAAGAGACAAATAGACCAAACGGATCGAGCATAGAGAGAACAGGAAGCTGCATATAAAACTCTAATAGACTCCTAATATGACCTTAAATGAAAACTGAGAATACATGTGTTCAGTCTGCTCTGAAACAAGGTTAGCCTACTTCTGCCTGATTCATGAAACTCAAGAGGTGTGTGTGTGTGTGTGTGTGTGTGTGTGTGTGTGTGTGTGTGTGTGTGTGTGTGTATGACATTGCAGCCTATCTATGTTTTCATGGGACAACAGGGTGTAATTGTTTGGAAATCAATAACAAATACAGCAGCAAACAGCACCAACACATTTCCCCAGCTGTGTTAAAGCCATACCTTCTGATCATATAGGCTTTTTTCAAATGTTTTTCTTTTATTTATGGTTACATAACAGAAACCAAATAAGGGCTTCCCTCTCATCAGGATGGTGAAGCACTGTCCTTGTGACATCCATCATGTTTGTGTCACCATGCTAACACCTTTAACGAGGCGACATGTGGAGCACTGCATTAGAGATGTACAATTTCTTTCATTCACACCCTGTTATGCTGTGTTTCTCCGTCTGTTACCCTGCTTCACAAATGAGACTTTTTCACACCCTGCTTCAATTCAGCAGCCGGCGATATTGTAATGCGGGGTACTTACAACCTGCTGCCACTGTTAGCGAGATTTTAAAAGTGGAAGAGGTCGAAATTAGGTCAGTGAAAAACCCGAATTCTGGACTCATTTTCCATCCCTCATAGGAAATGATTCAGTGGTGTGCTATCAGGAGGTTGCTCGGCTGTTTTTGAGGATGTTTCCACTTCCATTATTATTCCATTGTGTCACTGTGTTTACACTTGGACTCGGTCCATTCAGCCACTCTGCCCCTGTTGGATTTTAATGAAACCTGCATAGAACAGAGATGTGTTTCCATGCAAAGTACCACGAAACGAAACGATTTGTATGTGAGCTTGCATTAGAAAAGGGATGTAAAAGAACAGTGCAGATAAGTGATTGTCAGTGATTGTTACAGATTGTATTTACTGGTTGCACCTTGGATAAACTGACCCATCTCATCTATCTGTTTACTCTAAACAAAGCATCTAACACTTTTTTTCTTGGATGTGATGTTAAATCATCAAATGATCATGACAATGGCATGCTATACTCTGTACGTAACTGTTTAAACACCAGTCACAGAGGCTTCATTCGGTGATAAATATGTCAATAAACACTTAAAAATGGTTTATATCTGCTTACAGATATTATTTATTGAGTTATTCTGTACTCTTTTATACTTCCTGCATACAAAAGTGCAACGATGAAATGTAACTTAGTGCATCTGGTCAAGTACCGGACTGCAGTTCAGTTTTGAGGTACTTGCACTTTACTTGAGTATTCCCATTTTCTTGTGCTCTATACTTTCACTCCACTACATCGTGGAGTCAAATATTTTACTTTTACTCCACGACATTTATTTGACAAATACTCATACGAATAGTGCTCAAGAACTAAACAATCTAAATGCAGTATTTAATAGAAAGATGCTGAAGTCGGGTTGAGGTTAAGTCGCCGGAAAGCTTCTGATTTTGTTTTTCCCCTTCGTGGCCATTAAGATGAAGGGCGATATCTATTGAAATAAGAGCGTTTCATCTTCCTGCAAAACAGGAACATTTCTCATAATAGCTGCTGTCGTTGCGGCATTTCAATTCTGAAGAACGTCTGATTCAATATTGCATGTTTATCGAGTTTGTGACTTTGAAAAAAATCAACAGTCAATGCAAATTAAAATCTGTCATTTTATCAACACTGCTGTGAGTTGTCCTTTTCTATTGAACTGATCTGAGTCAGCCCCCTCTGTTCATGATGAGTGCCTACGCTGGTGACTCAACCGTGTGACAAGGTCACTGCTTCAGAGGTCTATCTATCTATCTATCTATCTATCTATCTATCTATCTATCTATCTATCTATCTATCTATCTATCTATCTATCTATCTATCTCCCTCTTCCCTTTCAAGTCTTAAATTTATAATCTACTGTGGAAACATTACTATGATTTGTGGATTAACAGGCTGATTTTAATATTATATATCTACATATTTAAAGGACCCACACACTCATGGTAAACCCGCAAAGGTCATTTGAATAATTTGGGCTGATTAGACTTCCTCTTGTGACTCTCCGAGAGCACCTCACTTAACATCCCCCCATGCTGTAGCACCGCCCTCCTTCAGCCTGACCCTGAAGTTTTAGGAAATTAGCGATGACACTTGAAAACACCTGTGTGTTTGTGCACGGCCCTTGAATTACTTTAAGTGCAATAAATAAATAAAGATTCTTTTCTTTTTGTTAAAGGATGAGTTCAGTCACTATCCACTCGGCCTCTGTCGAGTAGTCTCACAGCAAAACTGTTGCAGCATTCTCCTAAACAACTGAAGAAAGAACCACAAAAAACGGTTCCACGCAGCTTCTCCGGCACAATGCAAATTCATAATACACTGAATATTTGTGTCTTACCAATAAACTTACAAACTTAGTAACATTTGAAATACAGTATGCTCAGTCAAAAAACTAGGTCCTCTCTCTGTTTCACTTGTTTCTGCTTTTCACACCTCAGGTATTGCCTGACTCTGTGATCTCAGTGCAGACTGCTCCTGTCGTAAAATATTAAACAACTAAGGTTTGCTTGCGCAGAAGCTTTGGTCACATGTTCTACCTGCAGTAGAATATCTCAGTCCTCCTCTACCTTCCCTTCCCCTTCTACATTGACAGTTTCTGGTCTGTTTGGTCAGGGCTTTGCGCATACAGCTCACCTCGGCGTATGTTATAGACTGAGACTTACTTGTGCTAGAAAGTTGGATTTGATAGAGGCATGCTTACTGTATGCATGGTTTATTCAAATTATTGAGATTTCCTGTCTTTCCTGTCTATCTTTCTCTACTTAAAGGTTTAGGAAAGGGAAATTTTAAAAAAATATTTGACTATGTATAGTGGCAGAGTCCGCCAAGTTCCAGCATCATGACACCAAACCAAACACTTGCTCTAGAGAGCGCCTTTTGCGTCATATAGCCACCATGGAGGAGGCTGGGGTGAGGGGTATTCAGTTGGATTTAATCCGCAACCTTTCTGCTAGAAGCCATGAAATCAGACAGACTGGATCTTTAAAGGGGCACATTGGAACTTCTGCGTTGTGCTGGAGGCTGTCGTTAGTTTATGTTAGCGGTCTCCATTTCTAAACTAACGTTAGCTTCTGCAGCAGAAAGGCCTTCACAAATAAATCCACAGTGGAGGTCATCCACAGGCTTGTTTGGGCAACCGAGAGAGACGGGGAAGGTAATTTTTCACGGCACGTAGCGATCCGCTCAAATACGGCCAATAAATAAACGATCCATACGTGTGAGCTGTGACAAATTGTCACTAAGAGCCACTTTAAAATCAAAAACAAATGAACAAAACATTGACAAACCCTTTGGGGATATGTGGCTTGTTTATGCTGTGGCTCTGCTGTTTGAAACGACATTTGATCTTTGAAATATCATTAGTCACAACAAATAAAAGGAACCCGTCACGTATTGGTCATTGCTGTCAGTTTTTGTTTGCATTTGTTCCGCGCTGAATGGACTCAAAAGAAGTTGTGCCCCCTCAGTGTAATTCATGATTGGGTTCCTACAATTAGTGACTCACTGGTGTGGAAAAAGTCAGAGGCTGAGGAAGGAGGAGGCTTTAACTCCGACTCTGACTGTGCTAAAGACCATGTGAAGATCATTTAGCTCCTTAATGATGCTCTAATGATAAGAATGAGCTCCATCATTGTTCTGGGGGCCGTTAACAGTGACTCACTTTATCATTTAGTGTTGTCTTCACGTCATTTTCCATATTAAGAATAGCGTTAACATCCATGATGATTAAGAGAACACTCAAAAATTATGAGAAATCATAATTTTGCTGTAAAAATGCAACTACTTCCGACTACTTACTACTACTTAAAGCTTTCCATAAACCTGTTGCTTACACTGGGTGGCAGTATGTATTCATTTTTACAACTAAAGGAAACAGGCAAGTTAATCTGTGATGAACAGCTTCTCTACACCTCCTGCACCAGAACCTCCAGTTTGGAACATACAAACATTTAAACAAATATATTTTAGATCATTTAAAAAATGCAAATGCATCCAGTGCATGATATTCTTGTGCACAGAGGACCATGGAATCTAACTTTTTGTGCTGTTTTTTTTTTTTTTTTTGCAGCAAAACAAGTCTTCAGCACTTTATAAGATGCAACCTCAGTAGCAAGCTGGGTCACTGCCCATGCAAATGCATGCTTTCTTAAACACATGCATGCACAAACTCTAACTCATGCATCAATGAAGCTAGAGAATGGTTTCATCCACTCTTTTTTTAAAGAAAAGATGTAAATGCTAAGTCTTTTGCCTTAATCTTCCTGCAGCACTGACCATTTACTGTATCTGTGAGGGAACGTCTAACTCAACATGACGCACTTTGAGGCACTCTGCAGCACCTTTGCAATCAGCCCCACAGTTTAAACCCTCAGTCGATGCTATCTTGCTGTAATAGACCATCGATTCAGTGGAGTGAAATCTGAGAATCATCTTCAGCAGGTCATCTTGCGTCAACAGCCGAAAGAAAAGTTTTTCTTTGTGAGCCACATGACTGTCTTACGCACACACGTCTAGCCAGTGTGAAAGACAGCGGTCCCCATGGAAACAGGTTTCCTATCCACAGGAGCTCCATAAACAGATTTCCTGACAGAGAGAGAAAAAAGAGAAGGAGAGAGAGGACAATACTCAAAATTGAAGGTCTGCAACTATATGCAGCAAGTACCTGCACATATACTTGAAGCTCCGCATGCCATTTCTTTATTGCTTCATCTGGCTCTAGTGCCCATGACTCACCTGTTAACTTGATGCAAATGAGGTATTTTCCGGCAGTGCTCACGCTATTAGCCTCAAGTTTTCATGTGGTACCTGCATGAACTAAGTGAGGATGGATGAAAGCAGCCATCAGACAAAAACAATGACTCAAACCTCCCTCTCTCTCTGGATGTGAGGATGTGACGATAAAACTGAAGTTTCATTCAAAGAAATGGCATTTGTGTCCCTTATCATCTTGTGTGGGATGGAAAGAGAAAAATGCTGCGCCATGTCTCCACAAAGGGCCTATCATTGAGGCCTGTGCCACCTGTGGGCCTGTGTAACACTGCCTTGCATTAGTTTTATTTCTGGCGAGCTCCTAATGGTCCCATACAAACCCTGAATAGCACACTCAGCAGACACTGGGCGTGCACTGCTCAAGAAGGAACATCTTGGCAGGGCCATTGTGATCAACGATGGTTCCCTACGCGGGTAAATTATTGGTTGCACCAGCTAAGAATAGTTCCTTGAATCCACTCCCAAGCATTAAAGATAATTACTAGTGATGTGCAACCAGTGGCTCATTTTCAGGACATGTATTTTTAGGTAGCCCATCAAACTGCTTTCTAAAACAGAGCCCACAGGAGTTTAATATAGTACTTTTAGAAATCGGCAATTCAAAAGAACTGCCTGCGTCACAAGACGTTGCGTTAAAACATACAGTAGGTGTCTTCTTTAAATTTAGCAAGTAGAGAGGAATCAGATGTCTATTATCTTTATATAGCCTCCAGCAAAGAGAGGCGCTTACAAAATGATCCAAATGAAACAAAATGATTTGTTCAAGCTGTTGACTATGAGTAAATTAGTGAGTTGCAGCTCTCCAATAGACCTCTGGGTGTTAAGTCTCCCTCTGGGTGTCAGGTTCAACCCAAGCACCAGATTAAATGTTAGCTAAGTACATTTCTGCAAAACCACAGAGAAATTCAAGCTGTACATTTTCTTCATGTTCAGTCGCTGGTTTTATATATTCTTTTGCTTGTCCTTGGTGGAAATATTTATTCAAATGTTTTTAATCCCGACTTTAAAAAGTGCTACATGAATAAAGTTTGACTGACTTACAATCAGCTTTCTACATGTATATTAATATAAAGATATTAGCAGATGGTTCGACATACTTTCAAGGACCGGATGGAAAAAACACTTGACAGCTCAGCCCACTAACATACAATAGATGTTCTCCCTGATGAGTACCAACTTTTGTTTTAACGCCCACATTCAAACAAAATCAACAGCCAAACCTATTCTGACAAACTTAATGATGGCATTGAACTTTTTCAAGATCAATTTTGAGAGCTGTCAACAACTTATTTGAGTCAATTTTAATATGTGTTTACAGCACATCTTTCAGCAGACAGCAGGTGTCACTATATTTTGCAGAGAAAACTTAGTGTTGCAGGTTATTTTAGAGCAGACTTTGCCTGATCACTTGATTTGCATGTCTGAGCAAGACTAATTTTTTCTCAGTCAAGGGAAAATTTATCTGAACTAGCTTCTCTTTTGGTTCAGTTGTGGCAAATCAAGGTCTCTGACTGTAATCTTGGCCTCTTGAACAGTCGATTTAAAATAGCTTTTCCTCTCCAGGCGTCATTAATCTGCAGCAGGAAGAGCATGTCAACACTTCCAAAGGACTGTGGTGAACCTGGCAGCTTGGATAGCAAAGGGGGGGACACTGAGCAACACACCATCCTAGAAATACCACGTTGGAGGAAAGGAATGTGAATCATAGACATACTGTATGATTGAAGGAGTTTTTAATAACAGTTCCCTTTTAATTTTCACTTTTTCACTAAGTTTTAAAAAAGGTGTCGTGATGGTCTCAGGATTGTCATAAGCTGCAGTTCTTGTGTAACTTGTCAAATCAAGTTCCATTCATGTCATTACCCTCCTACAGTTTGATTAAATGAATCATACTACACTGATAAACATGTTTACTGCCATCCCACCAAAAGGCAAAAATAGATCTTGAATGAAGCAATAAGTGCGTTGGTAGTGCGAGGCATGGCAAGCATTAAGTAGACCTCCCTCTTCTAAGTCCTCCTCCATTCTACAAGCCAAGAAAACAAAACATGAATGGAGGGACAGACTCAGGCATGTCAGCACTGTCAATGGTCTCGACCACTCATTCAGAAAAGACAACCAGCGTACAACAACTTGTTGCAAAAACTCTCAGTCGATCATTTTCCTGTCTATCAACAAAGGGATAATGGACGCGAGGCCTTTGCAATAAGCAAGTCAAGCGGAAAGCTGCACTTAAGTGAAAGTGCTGCGCAATGCCCAAAGTGTGTTGTATTGAGCAAGGGCGAGTTTCCATAGCTACGGGTTCATCAGAATGCAGGACACGTATAGCCCGGCCCCAGTCTAACTCCACTTGAGATGTGAGAGAGGGGACAAGCAGGTTGAATTGATGCACTCTGCAGAGTCACAAATGGTGCCATTAAGTTCAATTAGCAGGCATCTATCCGGTAACTTCGGGCTGTTGTCTAGAAAGTTGTTCCTGAAGGTCTCTTATACAACCATTGTGTGACATGTGTCTATCTGAAAGTTAACTGCTAAGTTAACATGCTATAACTCACACAACTGTGACCCCTGGAGGTAATCAGATCCTATACTCTGGCTGTAACACAGCAAATAGGCTACATCACAGTTTAACAGTGTCAGGAAGCTTACATTCTCATGACTATATTCATGCAAACCTACTCAAGACAAAAAAAAACAATCTGCCAGGTGCAATCAACAAACAAAACAGTGTTCTATTGGCAGATGTTTTCTCCCGAGACCCTGAAAGGAAGGCTCTACAGCGGGTGACTAAAAACCACTCAAAACATCACTGGCACCAATCTATTGAGCATCAGTGACATCGGTGAAGTGAGATGTCTGCACAGAGCCCTAAGGATACTTAAAGACAACACCAGCCCTGCTGCTGTCTGGCAAAGGATAAGAAAAGAATGCAAAAAAATAATATTTGCACCCATCACTTTGCATTTACAAGTAAATATTTGTTCATAACCTACATACAGGATATAATGTTGATGACTCATCTTGAACTCATTGGCAGCACCACATTGATCGATTTGTGCTAGTTGCATGCTACTTGTATCATTCTGCACGAGAGCTCAGGCTGTTTGTGCAGCCTTTTTTGTTAGATTACATATTCTGAATGCAGAGGCAGGGTCAGAACCTGCTCGGACAAGCATTTCAACAGAGGCAGCAACAGTGAAAAGTGGCTTTTCTCTCCATAACCTGTAATGACCCTTCAGCGCTTGACCTTGTCATGACCCTCCAACCTCCCTCTCCTTGCCACCATGTGGGTCAGCGCGGCCCCTCAACGGTGCCCTACTGTTCCAGCTGTCGTCTCAGATCCAGGCAGAGAGCATCAAGCCACCTGACAGCAGCCACTAGAGCTTGTCAGTATCAGAGTGATGTATTCAGCTCCATCATCTCCTCTCCCCTTAAGGGCAGCCAACTTCCTGTTGCTGGGTTACACTAATTGTCGCATTAGTATTCTGTATTGAGCTGCCACCGGAAGCTGAGGTTTCAGCAGACACCGATGGCCAGTGCAAGCCGTTGTAATTACAACACCGCAGAGAGCGTCTGCTGCCTTTGTCTGAATTTCTCAAACCAATGCAGCTGCGACTGTTTTGCTTTTTTACATTTCTTAGTCTGACCTTTACGTTGAACCGGTATGTGGGTCATATTTCCTCTTTCCATCTTGTTGCTCTTGCAAGATGACATTTTGCAACCAAGGAAATTGACAGGCTGAATGGGAGTTTTTTTTAACTGTGTGTGCAGCAGACCACAGCTGTACCATCTGCAGTATGAAATGATATGCGTCAGATAATCAGTATAATCATCAGCATGATCAACTATCAGTTCTGCAAGGTTTTCCCTTTTATTAGAAATACTTGCATGTACATCTGATCATCTTATACCTTTTATAAATATGTTTGCACTGACGTGCTGTTTGTTCATATTAAATGTTCATTTTCACACCCTGCTGCCTTCACAGCTCAAAATGTTCTTTAATTTATTCAGAGGAGAGAGATCACCACAGCAACACGGCTATCACAAGCTCAGGGTTCCTCCATATGTCGGGCTCAGTTACCCTGACAACATGTTTTGCGGTTAAGTTCCAGCACAGAGGAGCTCCCTGCATCTTGATAAGGAATGACTGAATCTAAGTCATAAAAGAGGAATTACCTTTTGTACAAAAAACAGTCCTAATTTGGTGTTTACTTCCGGCAGTGGGCTGACATGTCAATTAGAACATGCATGTGCTCATGCAGAGTGTGTGTTTGGATGTATGAATTGGTGAGAGAGTGTTGCATGCAGAGGTGTGAGCAGTCATTCAAAATATCAGACTTAGTGGTGCTCAGTCAGTGACGCAGAAGATCGTTGCTGTCTGTGTTTATCCCTGACCTGGCCGAGGGCAGATGGAGGATTTGTGTCATTCTGACTTGCTGTTTTTCTTACTTACTTACTTGCTGTTAACATCATCGACCTTGTGCACAGAAATTTGCTGCAGTAGAAACTTGAAGATGACTTCTTAACTTTGCATGCAGACCATGTTCCTGTCCTGCCGCATGGATGGAAGATAAACAGTTTGGCTGAACTGGTTGAGCAAAGATTTCACGTTCCCGCTGTTCACCTGCCTGTCTGCCTCACCGGGCACACGTTTTTTTCAGCTAGTGTGCGTCATTGGACCTGTGTGAGTCTAATCTCTGTGCAGTAACATCTTTGCCTCTGTCAGGAGGAGTCACCGGGGTCTTATGATTAAATCATAGGCTTGCTCTGTCAATGTGAATGAAAGACACGGACTGACATTAAACATTTATAGGTGAAGAACTGTAGGTGAAGACCATTCTTATGTATTTCTGTAATGAAAGACAAGAACAATTAAAGCTGCAAGCAGCGATGAAAGGGCCCTTGTAGGCCGCGCGTGTCGGGCTGCGGCGCCATCGGGCAGCGCACTCACCTGATCCGTGCATGTCATGTTGTACGCGGAGAAAACAAGCAGTAAACATCATCTCAATCAGATGATGTTTTCTTCCTGTGTCCAGTGGGTAGCGCTATGGATTTGACACAGTTTTGATGCACAGATATATTCAGGGCAACATCTTCTACATTCCTGATAAGTTCTCAGAACTTCATGCTTTAAGGCGAAGGATTTACAAGTATTGCACTGCCACGGCTAGCAGGTATGACGTACAACAAAGATTTCCATAACTTTTCATCTTCAAGGCATGAAGATGATGCTGAGTGAATGTGAAGACAGTGGTGTTAAATCTCTACAAGAAGATAATTTAACGAGGCATGAATTTGTGAAAGAAATGGCGGTTTAACATCAAAATGGCCAACTTCTTGTTGGAGTGAGGGTATTGGTCCAAGAGGGTTTATTGTGCGTCTGCTCATGATAGATGTACACACCGAATATCGTTCCTGTATTTGCATGTAGGAGGCGGGGCAGAGGCTGGATGCTTTATGGCGAAGGAAGAAATGGTTTACACCACCACGGCCAGCAGGCATGACGTACGACAAAGATTTCCATAACCTTTCATCTACAAGGCATGAGGATGATGTTGAGTGAATGTGAAGACTGGTATTAAATCTCTAGAAGATAATTTAACGAGGCATGAATTTGTGCAAAAGTGGCACTTTAACATCAAAATGCCCCACTTCCTGTGGGACTGAGTGTATGGGTTCAAATGGGTTTTTTGTGCATCTTGTCACAACACACATGTACAGTATACCAAATTTCATTCATGTAAGTGCATGTGGGAAGTGTGATTGACTGAGATCAATCTGACTTTGTGTCCAACGGGTGGCACTATGGGTATGATAGTATTGATGCACAGATATATTCAGGGCAACACCCTCTACATTCCTGAGAGATTTGGTGTACATGGGGAATTGTATGTGGAAGTTACAAGGACTTGTTTTATGACGAAGGATACCAGCAGGTATGACGTACGACAAAGATTCCCATCTTCAAGTCATGAAGATGATGCGGAGTGAATGTGAAGACTGGTGTTAAATCTCTAGAAGATAATTTAACGAGGCATGAAATCGCACTTTAAAATCAAAATGGCCGACTTCCTGTTGGAGTGACTGCATTGGTCCAGGAGGGTTTTTTGTGCGTCTGCTCATGATAAATGTGCACACTGAAAATCGTTCCTGTATGTGCGTGTAGGAGGCAGGCAAGGCAGGCAACTGCTTGGGGCCCCCGGCCGATAGGGGGCCCCCGAGGTCTGACAAACTGTACTCCAAAATAATGTCTCACGTTGTAGCCATATACAGTCTATGGTTGTAG
>OMLP01012691.1:0-16008 GCA_900302685.1 Spondyliosoma cantharus
TTGATGGCCTACCATTTGGATGGGCAGAGTCTCTTTAGGTCTGATATCAACATTGAAAAAGTGAAAGCTGCTCAGGTGTCATCTTTGGATTCTCCCCACAGAAATGCTATTCTGGCCAAATTTCCAAATGCTGACATAGTCAACATGTCCTGTAAAGTACAGCTGTTTGGAACAGAATATGCTCAAAACATGATTATCATGTCAGGGCAGAGCTTTGGACAGCCAGAATTTTACAAGATATTGAGCATTGTAGTCTGTTCTGATAAAGTATCTTTCCTGTCAAAAAGACTTACTGCCTGGCACCTTGAGCATTATAGGTCATTTGAAGTTGAAGACAGTGATTATGCTGAACTTATTGTTCTTGATGCTGATGAACTGAGTCATTACTACCCTTTGACAGCTTATTATGTTGCGGAAAGCTTTGGGTGACACTGAGGCACGTTTGTGTTAAAGAAAGAAAATGGTAAGTGTCCATCTTGAAATTCATCATAACTGATAATCCTTCTCACAGAGCTTTGCGGGTTAATGCAACTATCTTCTTTGTTTGTCAGGCACTGCTACTTCGAGTTGTGATCTCAAAAGAGGAAGCACGGCGTGTTCAGCTGTCTAAAGTTCCAGAAACAGTGGATGCCCTCATTGATATTATCAAAGAACAATTACAACTCCAAGGAGATTTTTCATTACAGTTTGAGGACCCTGATTTCCAAAATGCACTCTGCAATTTGTCAGAGATTTCAGAGCTACCTTATAGCCGTGCAGTCCTACACATAAAGTGGAAAAAAGGCTCTCAGCCCCCAATCTGCTTTTGACATCAAGGCCTATGCAGAGCTTCACTAACAAAGACCACACCAATGGCTGTATGGAATAAGAAACATTTTTTATTGTCATTTTATTACACGTTATGAACATATGTGGAATACTGGGAAGGAAAGGCTCCATTTTGCATGCGTTGTCAAGTGTGACGTTATCGTGGAGCGATGGAATGGAGGAGGCTATGGAAAGCAAGTGTGACAAAAAGGATCGACCTTGGGGGATGATACGGATTGCATAGTTGAGGTGGCCAAGCAGCGAGAGAAGTTGACGTTTGGTGCATTTGTGCACCAGGAGGAAATTTAAAATGATTAAAGAGATCCAGTGTACTTTTTCGGTGGGCAGGGATGCTTGGAGTGAAACAGAGTTGAGAGTAATGCAGAGGAATTCCAGGGATGTGCTGGGGCCCTCGGAGAGAGGGACTCCGAGCTCATTGAAAGCGGAGATCAGGATATTGAGATCGTGTGATGGAGGAGAGGAGGATGGCGTGACTGTAAAGAAGTCGTCTAGGAGGTGAACGATGTAGGGTGGTCTGTATTTGTTCAACAAGATCCAGCAGAGTGATTCGGATAAGGAATCAAATATTTTTAGGCTGCTTTTGCATCCGAAGGTGAGGTGCACGGTGAAATAGTATGCGCCCTTCCACTGAATGCCGAAGAGATGCCAGAAGTCTGGGTGGATGGGAAGCACTTTGAATGCGCTGATGATGTCTGCTTTAGCCAACCATGCTCCTTGGCCGGCTGTACTGATGAGGGAGATGGCGTGATCTATTGTTGCGTAGTGCATGGAGAAGTCTGGGCTAGGGATTAAGCTGTTGATGCTTGGGACTGGGGAGCTGTGGGGGGATGAGAGGTCTATGATAAATCTCTTTTTTCTTGAATATTTCCTGGTGGCGATGCCACCCTGTGTTAGGACTGGTCTGCCTCTTTTGTCAACACCTTTACGAAGAGGGCCGAGGGCAATTGGTCGGATGTTGACTGGTTTATGGGTGATGGTTGGAGGAGGGGCTGTTGGGGGAATGCTGTGGGAAATGGCAGGGTTGTGCTTAGTATGGTATGATGTTGGGGGTAAAGAGGCGGTGAGGGTGCAAGTTGTGGTGGGATGTGATGGGGTGCCGCACAGGTCGCAATTAAGCGAAGCATGAGCTGAAAAGACATGGCAATAGAGCTCTGTATCCAGTGTGCCCCAGTAAATTCCTTGGTTAAATTGTTGAAGGCGACCGGCCGCTTGGGAAGCGAACAGAATATGGTAGGTGTAGAATCCATTACCTCCAAACCGCAAGGCAAGGTCGAGGCTCTTGCCTGCGTTCGGGGAAAGATGAGTAAATGATGTTGTGGTACAGGGAGAATGAGAGGGTGAACTCTACTGCGGTGAGTTCTTTGGAGCGGGTAGACAGGGGTTGCTTGAGTTCGATTGGACCGAGTGTGGTTTGTAGTTCTCTGGGGATATGAGAGCTGCAAGTGGACGGATGTATTAAGTGGGCGAGATCAACGTAGTTACCCGCAAAAATAAGTTGTCGGAGAGTGGCTGACACTGGAGATGGACGAGAGGAAGCGACTGGGCTTACTGGAGGTAATGCTGTGGCTAGAGTGAAGTTATTATGCGTAGGGGGATAGGTGGGGAAAATCCAGGATCAGGTTGTGGGGTGAGCTGTGGAAAAAGCCGTGGGCACGAGGCTGTGAACCCGGAAGTGGCCGTGGAGTTCTGCGATGTGGGATGCTGCTCTGCTGGGAGTTCGTGAAGAGTTGGAACAGCTTCGCCTTATTGTCGGTGCGGTGGAAGGTTATGTTCCACTGTGTGAGGGCGCGCTTAAGGCGAATGACAGTCCACTCCGAGCTGTTTGGAGCCGAGGGGCGATGGGCGAGATGGCAAGGTGAGGCTGGGTCGCGGAGGCTCGGAGCGGCTAGACAAACACCTTTGTGTTGACTTTTACCACAGTAAGTGATGTTTTTTTAATGAGTTTTGGGGAAGCTACTCTGAAAGCTAACTTTGCAAGCTACAAATTACTTAAAGGTGGAAGAAGTTTAACTATAATAAAGCTATCCTAAACCAGAACAAAAACACCAATAAATTGAGCTATTGAACTATTAGCAAGATACTGTAAAATGTATTTTACGAAGTTACAAAAATCATTTTAGGCAAGTCAAGCCCTCTTTGCAAGGCCCACAGGCTGCTATTTGGGGCAAACAAGACCATGTCCCTATGAATGGGGAGAAAACCATAACTTCACTTTCACTGGTCACCGGGGCATAAAAAATGCTTCATATATTTGCTGACTTTGACCTTAAATATGGTTTAAAACATTGTCTTTCTACAGGCCATACTTCTACTGCATATGTGCACAACATTGACTTATTTTACGGCTCAATTCCGAGTGCCATGACGTGAAGTAATACAAGTTTGCTTTTCATCTTTCCAGCTAATTTTACGATTGCCTGAATGACTGTTGATATGTTTGAGTTGCCTTTGATTGCCCTTCTTGATCGAATATCATCTAGTTAACATTCAACATTATCAACTTGTCTGACATTTTTCCTGACATAGCATTCGGTTACCCAGCAGAGAATATACTCAGAAGTGTTTCCACCAGCATGCATGGCTTATACATATTGATACATTCATCATAATATGAGTTGTGATATGGTGTGAAGCGTGGAGGATAGCTTTCTCAGTGGCAGTGAGATTGGTGTGGGGGAGGGAAAAGCTGAGCTATGGGGAGCCAAATCGTCACGTTTGTAATGGTAATGCTGACCAAAGCAAACCGATGGCACAGCCAGTTAAGGCTGAGGTGCTGCAGCCTTTTTAAGATGCTGGAAACATTCAGGCCGCTGCAAATACTCGACTGATCATAATGCATTGAGGAAACCCGCTTTTTTAAAACTGCTGTCGCCAGCTGAGAGAATCAGACCTCACTATGTTTTTGAAGGTGCAAGGTGCCTGACAGCCCGAGAAGTCAGATGTGTTTTTAATTCGATGTGAGAGAGGTATGGCAGGGTAGTTCCTGACTCAGGATGTGGCCAAATGAATGAATACTGCTTTTTGTTCTACAGCTGATCAGTATGCTGAAGAGACGTGCCTTCAGAGCATTTTAAAAGGCTATTGTGTCACCTCCGTGCTCGTCTTCTCATCACTGATGGAGTACCGATGATGCGTTGAGAGTGTAAGCCCCCTTAAGCTGCAGTGATTGGACCTATCACGCTCCGCAAAATACACGAGGTGATACCCACAATACTAATCTTCGTCGCAACCTTTAATGACACCACTCACTTAGCCACAGGTCTATTGTCGAAAGCCACGTCTCCGCTCCGAAAATGGAAAAAACATTGATTTCCCCAGTCTTTCAAATTGGACAGAATCCCACAAAACACACTGACACAATTCACTCCCTGTTTCGCTGTTGACCCGGGAAGCGGCGGAGGCGGACAAATGAGGCCACGGTTATCAATTCTCCATGCTGAGTTCAGAGGCAAAAAAACAACAGCGAAGTGTGATATTGATGCACACGTCATGGCGTCGGGAGGGTCCGCGACGATAAACATTGAAATTCTCGCAGATACATCAAAGCTGGGGTGTAATGAAGCCCTGTATCTTAAGGGCACGGGGACATATACTGTATGCCTCTAATGTGATGTTTCCCATTTCAGCGTGAGCCATTCAAATCATATTTCATCCACGACACCTCCTGCATTCTGCCCGAGTCTGGCCAACTCCCAGGGGCCGATGTTTGCACAGCAGCAGTCCTCGCTGAGAGTAACACAGGTTGTTCTGCTCGACAGCACACACAGACACACACACACACACACACATGAAACCTGGGCACTAATGCTGTACTTAGGGCGATCATTTGATCCCTTCAGGATGTATGGAAATTAAAGAGGTTCATAGGTTGTTGTAGCAATTACCAGGGACCTACAGTTGCTTTTTTTTTTTTTTCGAAGTGGCTTCCGAGCAGTGAAATGGATTCTAAACGCGTTGGCCTTTCTCCACGCTCACCGGCCTATGGTAAATTATGTCCCGAGGAAGTGTTTTAATAACAGTTTTTTGCCGAGTTTACACCACGCTGCATAAGAAGCAGCGAGATGAATAAGTACCCCACCACCTGGGTTCTGGGTCATTCTGGTTAATAGGGTGTGATATAGTCACTGTATGACTGCAATAGTGGGTTCTGGTGGGAGGAGAGCCAGGTTACTGATTACCCCTCCAAACAGTTCAGCCTGTTTCATTATTCCGGTGGAGGAGCTCTCAGAAGTACAATGCAAATATCATCTGAATCCATGAAAGACATTTCATTAGGCATGGTAATTTTGAAAATGTATTTGGAAAGCTTTTGTTATGTTAATTTGTATTCATAACTCTTAATCGCTGCTACTGTACATTTTGATTAAATTACTCTCTCCTGCCTATTCAAAACGCTCTGATACGTTTCTCCGCAGCACTGCTTTTTTCCACATCCCATTATTTATTAAGTGCAGTGAGAAGTACTTGAGTACACCTTTGAGGTAATTGCACTCAGGTATTTCCAAATATCTGTTAGGGTTAGGGTTACATTTACATTTATTTCAAAACTTTGGTGACTGGTTACTGGTTACTTTGCAGATTGGGTGCTGTACCAGAGACAAAGTAGAGCAATTTTAAATAAACAAAAAAAAAAAAAAAATACAATTAGAAAATTCTGAAAATTTGGAACCCATAATTTGCTAAGCTGATAACCCCAAGTACACAGTATATACATATAAGCACACATCCTTTATATATTTTGTATACTTGTACTTTAAGTAATTTCCTGCCGATAGATGTACTTTAGCACATTTCATATCAGATACTTTAAAACTGCTAAAAATACTACATGCATGAGTGACTTCCAACTTTCACCCCAAGTCATACTTTAACACAATATCTATCTTTATATTTAGGTCTGACTTTTGGGCTCATCTTACAGAACTGACCAACCATTGACTCCACTACATTTTGGAGGCAAATATTTACAATGTATTATTGTATATTAGTATGATTTTAAAAAATGTGTACTTCCTAAAACACTAAAGATAATAAGACAAATAAAGAATAAATAGGTGTCCAGAACACCAGTTCATGAAGGGTTAGCTCTCCTCAGTTTGTCACGGTTCATCTTAAAAAATAATATAAAAAGAAAAAAAAAACACAATAATAACAGTAACAATAATTGTTTTCTGGAACAAAAGTTAATTAATTGACTTTTATGTTTTATTCATTAAAGGTTATGTGTTAATAGCTTTTGGTCCTCTTTCCTCTCTCATATAAAATGTTTTATTTCTAGCAATAGCCTTCAGAAGACTGCCGTCTTTTGTCTCCATTAGGCAGTTATATAAAGAAAACAACCCGGTATTATTCAGATTTATTTTTTTACAAACCCGCTCCCTCTGCTGTAATTTCTGTGATGGTAGGAGGGCCAGCGTTGACTGAATGGTGTAACTCGTTGTGTATGTTATTTTCAAAATGATTGCCATCAACTATCTTCCTATGATGCATAAGCTCCCCGCTGCTCCTATGGCTGTGTCGTGTTTTATAGCATTAGATTACAGTGGCTGCCGACGGCCAGGAATAATACAATCAATTTGTCTCGCTCACAGGGGAGGGTGGAGGAGATATTCAGTCTTCTTTGGTCTCTCATCCTGTGTTTTCTCTCTTTCTACGTCTTCAAACTTGAAGTAAGACGAGTTCTGATTTGCTGAAAAACACGAATTCCTAATCAATTTCGCGCCATGTCACAACACTGCTGCAAAGCCTTGTAATATCTCAGCAGGACCCCTCAGGAGGGAACGTTTGGCAACTCATCACTGCCGTTCCCACATCCGAAAACCGAAAATAATGAGAGAATAATTACTTTTCTCTGATAAATCCTCATCATGTCAGACCTTACCCGTCTGTGCTTGTTTAACAGTATCAAACAGTACCACTCTGCTCCACATCCATTGATGTTTTCACGCTGTATGAGGGAAACAGCAAACTCTTTAATATGTTTTATCAGGATGACAAGTTACACGTCGCAAGTTTTTCGAGTGACTCTACAGGAGGCACAGAAGCTTTCCTGCATGCCTACTTGAATTATGAATAGCAGATTTGTAAAACCTACAATAATTATCACTGTAAATACTAAACAGTGCTGTTTTATTTCTGTTGTTATTCTGCTGCCTGGGGGAACATAACCACATCCATTGCAGAAGTAAATATAATCTTTTGATTACATTTTCCTTAAAGACCATTTTCTCATTGTTGAGTCCCTCCACCAGTGTAAATGGTTTGAAATTATATTGTCATCACAACATGTGTCTATATAGAAATCCTTGTTAACATAATAAAGCAAAAAACAACAGAGACTCTTAGAATTTGGGTATTAAGATGTTGGATTGCCTGGCTGAATTATTGTGCATATTAATGGAAAGTGTTTTTTTTTTTTTTTTTCTCCATAACATATCTAAAGCTCCTTCATGCATCTAAGGATCAGTCTGGCACTTACAGAGCCCCCATAGTTTTCAGTATAAATAAAGAAGAAGAGGACAAAGGAGAAATGAATTAATTAAACTGTGTTAAAACTGTCTTAATTAAACATTTTTTTTAATGAAAAAAATGTTTTTCTCAACTAATATCCAAAGTCATACCTACTCTATTGCTAACACACGCTAATGGTTAAGTGAAGTTTTATGCGACAGACCGAGATATCTTGTCGTCCAACATCATATTTGATTGAAAGAATTAAGGAATGTGCCCAATTTTAAAGTTAGTCACCAAAAATTACATTTTTAGGTTTTGGCATGAAGACATTCATGCATTGAACAAAGTAACAATAGAGACATCAGAATGTAAAAATAAATGTCTTACCCCAGCGTGTCTTTAAGCGAGCAAGCCGAACAGCTGCTGCAAAATATATCTTGTTAGCTTCTGTTAGCTCGAGCAACAACAATGCTAAAGCAGTTCAGAATATGACAACTGCTGCTGTTGAAAGAAACAGACAGAGAGACTGTCTGCACATGCTAGCTAGGTAGGCCCCATACCCATCCCGTTTTTCCCAGAATTGTTCTCTTTTTTCAGCTGTCCCGGGAAAATATAAATCTCTCTCTCTCTCTTTTGGGGAAAATCTCTGTAAAGTACGAAGGAAAAAATGCATTGGAAATCCACGGAAAAACAAAAAAAAGCATCAAGGTGTTGTATCAAACAAAAACATGTAGCCATTGCAACTTTTATGACCAAAACAGTTTTTTCCAGTTGTGTTAATACACCAAATTGGTTATCATTCTCTTTATGAATAAATGTATTAACATATTATTAAAATGACTGTGTGTCTGTCTCCTCATGTTGATTGGTCAGTCTGAACTGGTGACAATGGCCAAGCCCGCCCACCCCAACATTTGGTCGAGTGTCCTTTTTTTCCACACTTCCAAGTTGGCAACCCCAGCCCTATAGTCCAGGCCAAGCTAGTGTTAGCAGCTAGCTTCTTGTGCAAGGACATCGACTTATCCTTTGAAGTACACAGTTCATATCAGTTTTTGTGTGTCTTTGTTGAGTAAAACCTGAAACGCGTCACTTGTTGCATGACCTCTGTCACTCAGCAGTTTAATAACTCTGACAGGAATTCTTGTGAAGCCCGTCCACTCAGACCTGCCCTCCACTGTCACTCGGTTTTCAGTCTATTGCCGAAAGAATCGCTGGAGCTAATATTGAAAACAATTATCATCTTTGCAGCTTTACAAGAGGCCCTAAAAAGATTACCACATGCAAGACAGCTCAAATTAAGTTATAAAGCAACACTCAAAGTGTTCTGCAGATGGCACAGACTGAGAATTATTATCTACAACAAGTTAGAAATTGAAATAATTTAAAATACAAAGATATTAAATAAATAATAAAAGCATAATTCAAAGATAAATGAATAAAACCTGGCACAGTTCCAGTGCAGTGAAAATGCAGCAATAAATAATTTAATAAAAAATAACTCCCACTTTAATGAAAGAAAAGAACTTAGGGAGAGAAAATTAATGAATCAAAACAAGCGAAAGGTTTTAATTTAGGTTTGACAATGAGACAACTGAATGCGCTGTACCCCATGCAGACGCCACTCTCTGAAAATCAATTTGACCACAGAGCAGAGCTGTATTCCACCTTTTCACCTGTTTTTCTCTCCTTTCAGACAATTGCACGCGTGTGCAGTGCTGCTAAACTGTTGATGTCACCGTAGACTGCTTTATTTCGATCAGGGTCACTGGAGCCATTTCCGTCTGCTGTACTTAATAGCCATCACTGAATCATTGATTACCTTTTGCCACTATGAATTGGTTTCATTGAACCAAGCGAATGATGGTGCTGTAGCCGGTGAAGTGGCCGTGCCCTGCAGCTTTCATATTCTCTCGCAAATATTTGTCTATTTTTCAATTTGCCAAGAGATTTTCTGCGAGCCATGGCCCGGAGTAAACCTTTTGACATTTGCCAGGATTGCCAGATGGCCTGTGCATGTGTGTGTGAGTAAGTGGCATTAGACTGTGTGTGTGTTTGTGTGTGTGTGTGTGTGTGCATGACCTTGTATGCATGCACACAGTAATACCACAATACTACAAGGACATAATTATTAAAAGCACTTGGAACCTGTTAAAAGTCATATGTGGAAATGACATTCAACATATGGCCACGTCTTTCTTAAAGAAAATTTCATCTGTAAGAGCGAGGACTATTATTATATTTGTTTTTAATATATGCAGGAGCAGCAGGTTCTCACTCCCAACACATCAAATACAGCAGTTAGCTCAGTGACCCTACGCTTCAAAGCCATATGTATCCCTTTTAGCGTCACTTACTGAAGCGCAGCTCTTGTGCTGTTATATAAAGAGGAAGTCTGAGTCATGCAGTGTCTGGAGTGTTTGGATAGGTCATTCACAGAACTGTCCCTCCAGATTCAGGGTTCATGTTCCATTTACGAGGGTAAGAGTTATTAAGAGTTATTTGTTTTTCATTTATGTAACCTTAGTAAGTGAACATTGACGTAACCGATGTGACGTACGTTACGTCATTTACGTCAGTCACGTAACTTATGTTATTTATTTCAACCCAAAGTGCGATCTTTTCCTAACCCTGACCGAGTCAGGGTTTTCCTCTCTAAACTGTTTGACACATTAATAGCATCCCAAAAGTCATAGTATGTCTTACTATGCCGACAGTTTGTCAGCACACTGTATTTTGAAAGTCCAACCAGACATTGTGTTTTAGGTATTGTTGCTAACTTGACTGTGGATTATTATTTATTAGCAAAACCGACTCCAGAGGGATAGGTAGAGTGTCAGAACTTAAAGCTTAAGGCCACTGACCAGGCTGCCAAATTTGATCCTTGGTCTATGGAGTGAGGATGGATATAGAATGTTATCACAGAGATTTCTAAGTTTCTTTAAAAGACAAAGAGGCATTACCAAACAGTCTGGTTCCTCGGTGAAAGAGTCTCCTCCACAAGGTCAAGGTTTCCTTTTCAAAACCCCCAAACATGGTCAAACAATCCAGCATTTAAAGACATACAACAACACCACTTATAAGCTCTTAAATTGCCATCATGAAGAACTGTAGTGTAGCTGTAAGGAGGAGCAAACAGGTCTGGGCGACTACTTGACTCTGATTGGCAGCAGGGTGTCAATAGCCTGTGTCTAAAATGAGTTGCACTGGCATCAACTGACACCTCAGCATTAAAATGTAGCCTCAGCATTAAAATGTAGTCCTTCAGTGCATCACCCTCTGAAGGCCACAGGATTGTTCCTGTAACACACGCTGCAAGCACGTAGCCTCCACAGTCTAGTATCGATCGGTCATCTCACATCACATTCACCAGTCAACTGGTTCCTTCAGTCCACATGGAGTTACATCTGCTTGGGAAAATCTTGAGATTATTTCTGGACAACGACATGGCTGGCTGGCGAGCTGAAACATAAAGTCAAGTTATTTTGAATATACTTTTGCTAGCATAACATTAGCTTTCTGGCTAACGGCTGAGTCAAAGGGTTCTACGAGCTGAGCGGACTAGTTCATCACCTTTTGCTCAGTTGTATCTAAAGTTCTTCCTGTTGGAGTGGTGGAGCTGGTGCAGTGAACATTTCCATTGCGTAAGAAGCTTATGGGATGGGAATGATTGTTTCAGGTATTAGTCAGACCCTCGGGTGTTTCCATGGAGCTATGACTTGTGAACAACTTTATATTTTGATCACAAATCTTGGTCTTGATTTTTTTTTTCTTCTTGGGCCAGTCACCATGGTATAAGCAGGATAACACCCCTTTGAGGTGTCCAAGAATTAATGGACTCCACGGAGGCAGCCATCCTCCACTGCGCATTGCAAATTTTGTCCTCCACGGCGTCCATTAATTCCTGATAATGGACACGTCGTCGATCATTATCCCTGACTTAACAGGATCCATTAAAAGCCAATTGTACGTATGTATTTTCCAAGGAATGTTTTCTGAGGCTAAACACTGGGTGAGCCTTTTATAACACGCTGTTTCACAGCTCTTATCAAAGGATGATAGGGCTCCACTTCATTTCTTAATGTTCAACACTTTATACACACTGCATTTATGTATAGAAATATATATTTGCTTTAGGTTTTACATATTCGCTCTAAAGTGTCCTCTCATGACCTGCCCCGATAATCATGTCAGAGAAGGGCTGATAAAAACGCTGAGACGCTCATCTAGGTCCCCGGTGATTATTACTGTGCACTGACAGCAATACAGGGAACTTTATGGGCATTGGAGAGGGCCATAACTACTGTTCCTTCTTGGGTGATAGCAGGCTGCTGTTGGACTCTAACTGTGTCCCAAATCCATACTACTGCTACTTCTGAGCAGGGCAGAAGAAGGAGGTTCATATAAAGATAAAGTGTGACAAGACAAACTGCGTGCATGTAAACAGAAAAACACGAAACGTTTTATTTTTTATTGAGCTGATTTTGGAGTGTGCTGAGGTAAATCGTTTGATTCGCAATGCAACGCACAAAGGGAACAGAAGAGCGGAAAGAAAGAAACAGCTCCAGGAACACCCTTCAAAAACAAAATACCTCTCTGATTTTCCTGAAAAGAAGGACAGATCCCACAGGGGCGCCCTGTTATCGCTGACTCGCATTGTCTACATTGTGAGATTGATGAGAATATGCACTTTTGGTGACAGGATTTCATTTGATTTCATTTGATTCACACCAGTTCCGGGCTCATTTTCCCACCGTCACATCTTTTCAGGAGGCCTCGACCGATCCTGTCTCGATAAGCCTCTGCCGTTAGAGATTTTCTTCTGACATGTGCCCATATCTCACCAGTGAGCCTTTGATGTGCACTTTATCGAAAATTGCCATGAACTGATGTTGGTTCGATAACGGGTGTTGAGGTACTCGATGCTACACAACGGTGAGGTACAGGCTGGACACATTCCTCAGGCGAAATGTGCATTTCCTTTACAGCGGTGCGCCGTTACACAATTCAGATTCTACCGAAGTCAAGTGAGCTTTTTAATGCAAGAACCACGTTATGAGAGTGATGGAGGGCGATTCAGATGCTTTAAATGTACTAATACCAAACTGTAGATGCAATGCACATGGATTGAAAACTTAAATAAATAAAGGAATAATCAGGAGAATGTATTTCATTACATTCTACTGATAAACGCCCACCACTGACTGTAATTATTCCAAAGTGATTGTTGCAGGCAGCCACCTTACAGTACAAAAAGCCTGTTTTCTTATCTTGCGCTCGCATTCTTCACAAATCGTCTTTTGTTACCTGAAGCGCTGGAGACCCACATATGTCGGTGCAGGGGGAGGAAAAAAAAAAAAAAAAAACCACAACAAAGTGCCAGTGTATTTGCGGATGTTTGGCGACAGTGCAGGCTGCCGACACAAACCCCGCTCTCTGATGCACACTGCCTCCAACGAGGAAGCAAATTGCAGGATGCCAATTGTTTTTTTTTGTTCTTTCTCTGTGCAACAAAATAATTACACATTCATACAAACTGATTTGGGATGGTTTTAAGGGGGGAGAGACAGCGAGAGAGGCAGAGAGGAGCTTGGCATGATTGCACATTATTTGGCGTAATTACGCTCACACTTGAGGATCTGTGTGTTCACCCCACTGCAGCATTGTGTTTTCAGTCGGATTGGAAAAAAAGAAAGGGATTCATCACCGCTCTGTGAATTAAAACACACATATTCTTCAGTGAAAGCCTCACATTATCACACATTTAACGCCCTTTCGGTGTTTTGCGCTTTTTATTAACAAGGCTGATGGAATATGTTTTATTTTTAACGTCAGCAGCAATGTTTGCTGATTACTGATTAGGTAGCTGAGGTACTTTTCACAGTACACATGGAATTACCACCATGTGGGAAAATCATCAGGATTTAACAAAATTGACAGGCTAAAGATAATTGCTTTTTTCCCTTCTCTTCTTTCCTCTGGTTTTATCACAGGCAAATCTCTCTGGTTGCTGAATCAAATCCTGCCCACTGCGAGGGAAGTAGTTCTCTTTTATCACGACCAAGATGTCAAATCCAAAGACCCCCTTTTTTTTTTTTTTTTCGGCTCTCGAGAGCCTGTTAAGTCCGCACCTTTCAACTCAGGAAATCACAGCGGGGGAGCTGTCCAGCAGAGTAGGGTCAGGGGTAATGCACAGCGATGGGGACATTGCTGGGAGAGAATGGATTGTTTCCTCGGCATTAAAAGCTTAATGGACACAGAAAAACTGCCTTTGATGCTACAGCTGTGAAACGAAGATGAAAAAAAAGTCGGAGCGGGCAGAGAGAGAGAGAATTGGAAATTCACCGGACTGAGAGGCACACAAAGACACAAGCAGGAAATGTAGACGACAGCCATGTATTTGGGGAAACGTGACCTTCATGGAGGTTTATAATAACTCTGTTAAAAAAAACCCTCATCATCTGATGTTGTTGTTATGTTGCACTTAGGCTACGCATTTTGTGGTCCATATATGTAGGTCTACGATTCAAGCATTACCATTTTTGACTTTTTAATCTTACTTGTAAAGAAACAACTTACATACACATACATGCTCAACTCTGTTTCCTAAACATCTAAAATACAACTTCTTTGATGCATTAAATGCTACAAATGACTTAACAAATAGCCGACAAACGTAAAGAGACAATTTATGATGGAAGCGTGGTTTGAGATAAATATTAATGTCGTGTCTCGAGCTTTAAATCACAACGGAGTTATCCTGACTGCGGCCAGTGTTGAAACATAACCATATAAAATGAATAACATTGTTGCTATTTTTTTGCATCATATTGTCAAGGTCTGTGATTGAAGCATTATTCTCTTTTGAGTTTTCAGCTTTAAACAAAGATAAAAAAAACGTCTACACCATGAAATATTAAAGTGGGCACAAAGATAGTTTTGTTACTGCAAAATACATAGTCTTTCGTTGTTGACACCCTGCATGTCTGACTCACTGATGTTGATGGCTGTTGCATCACTGACAGCAGCCTTCCACCATCACCCGCATCTGAAAAATTCGCATTTAGTAGGGGTCATTCCTGAGTTACACGGGCGCAGGTTGAAAAACTGGACTGACCCTGTATATGAAAATAAACCATTTGCGCTGATGCTGAACATAGAAGCCCCAGAGGAGCATGCTCAATGACGCTTAGTCTCAACAACTGCATATTTGTGCTGACAAAGTAGTGCAGCAGAAATCTAATGAGACAAAATATTGTATTCAGAATGGGCATGCAATGGCTGTTTTGTTTGTACTTTAAAAAAAAAAAAAAAAGGTTGTCTCCAAAGACCTAATTTATATTTCTGCAGTTTTATATGAAGACTGAGGTCATATTTAAAAACACATAAGGATGAAACAAGGGACCCAGAGGGTGGACACATACTGTAAAAAGGAAATACCACCACTGAAGAAGAAAACAAAATTGGTGAAAGTCATGAAAGAGTGGGTGTCAACTAAAGGGAAACACACAAACTGTTCAATTCAAGAAAATAATGATATCAATAAAACATTTTTGATATCTTTTTCTTTTACCCCACAGTGAAATTTGATGAGCAGCGAATGGAAAATAACAAATCAGAATGTCCTCCATTTCAAACTGTCAAAACCAAGTGAAAATTTACCTTGAGGCCAACTGGTGGTATTTTCTCATGAATACAGAACCACTTTTCACATTAATTTCAAACAAACCTAACATAAATGATTGATATAGGGGACACAAAAGGCACCTGGCAGTATAATTGACTTTGTACTGTCTGAATACAAAGAAAGAAAGTGAGATGGCTTGCCAGAAACAATGATTCTTTAAACCCACTCACTGTCTCTCGGAAACTCACTGAGAACCCTAAAATATCACCTGAATCATTGAAATGTCCTTAAAAGCATCTATAACCTATTCATGAGGGCCAACAACCTCCTTGAGAACCCTTCAAACCCCTTCAAGAGCCTCCTTGTGGACCCCTTCAGCCTTATAGAGAACCTTTGGAACTGCCAAAGAACCAGTAAAATTTCATCAGGGACCTCTGAAACTTCCAAATAAATCCTATACCATGTTCAAGGGAACACTGAGCTTAAAGGCCCGTGTATACTCGCCGCTCTCGACCTGTTGCGCGACAACGTGACGTCAAAATGACGTAAATCTCGCTGGTGCACCAGGATTTCGGGCCGGTTGCGCCAGGTCGTGCACCACTCTTTTTTTTTTCAGCTTTCAGAGTTCGAGGGCAAGCTTTCTGAGCAAGTGCGCCTCTACAGGTATCTGTACGATCCTTAAATGAAGGAACGCAGAGATGCCCAGAGGGGCTAGAATGTTGGAAAGGAGGAGGCCACGTGCCGCAAAATGTGGAAGAACCTCCGCGACCGATTTGGGAAATCGAAAAAGAGGTCGCAGGCAGCTGCAAGAAGCGGTGCTGCAGGAGGACACAGGCCTGCACCAATCCTGGAGGAACTTGATGGAGGGTGTGGATCCAAAGGTGCATGACCGGCTGAAGCAGAAGCTGTCACAGATGATGTTAGAGCACACCCAGGAGCACCCGCGACGAATGTATGAACTTTGATGCACATTTCAATGCACCTTATTGCTAAGGCTAAACCTTTTATAGTTTTATTAGCACATCTTATAAGCATTCTTTCTTTATATTTTATTGTGTAGGCCTGTATTTTTTATCTTACCGTAAAGCATTGCCTTATTTTTT
>OMLP01012693.1:0-10354 GCA_900302685.1 Spondyliosoma cantharus
CTTATCCATTATCATCATCTTCAAGTATTTACATAAGTACGAGTTTGATGTTAAATTAAAATACATATGTGCCTGATGAGTGTTTTTTCCCATTGCAGTGGATGACGTGCAGCTGTCCTGCTACCGAATCCTCACCTGTCTCTACTCTCTTGGAACAGGAAAGAACATCTTTGTGGAGAGGTGACTTTTTTTTTTAATTATTTTTTTTAAACCATGCAGCAGGATGTAAAATAGCTCTTTGTTCCACATGTGAGCAGAGCTGTATATTTGATCATTAAATTGCAGAGTCCTTGCTGAATGCTCGCTATAATATTCATGATTTTCACAATTGGTATCAATGAACTGTGAAATGGCACCTCATAAACTACATTATGCTGGTTGGTGTTAATTAGGACACGGCTGATAAGCTTTTTTTGGTGTCACTAATTTTGTGTTACGTATTCAAGGCCTGTAGGATGATTTATGTTCTCTTATTAAAAGCTACTATGACACATATGCAGCCGTTTTGTGCCACAGTATCTTTTACAACATGGGGACAGATGTTTGGATCTTGGCCCAACAGAGTAACGATCGTATTTCATGAAAATCTATCACACGAAAAAAGATTTCACGGCCCAGGAGGAGAGGACACGACAGAAACACGCTTTACTTTGAAATGTCCTTTATTAAAATCATCATTCTATGGCGTTATTCCCTGACTGGCTGTTACACACCAAAGAAACCTCCTAAAACTGTTGTAGAAAAGCCAGATTGAGCCGACTCCAGCTGTAAGATAACTAGTGAATAAGTTTGACCACTACCTTACCGTAGCTATGTGGTCTAAATGAATCCTGATGCCAGCTGTGTGTGCTGACGAACAGAGTGGTTGAAGCCATGAAGCGTACGTGTCATTAAATGGATTTGCCTGTGTGCTTCTTTTTCTAACTTTCTGCAGACATCTTCCAGCACTGGGGGAGAGTCTGGCGACCCTGGTGGGTGCCATGCCTGTGGCGTTCCTGGAGCCCGACCTGAACGCCCACAACCCGCTGTCTGTGTTCAACACCAAAACCCCTCGAGAGAGAGCCAGTGAGTGAATTTCGACATTGCTGTGAATATGCTTTGGAGCTTTCTGAAAGATACAGATTTTTTTCAAATGCCATCTTGACGTTTTTTTCCTCCAGTCCTCAGTATGCCCGACACAGTGGAGGAGATGTGTCCAGAGATGCCTCGTCTCGACAGACTCCTGAAGGACGTCAACGATGTCTCGGAGTCCGGTGCTCGCTACAGCGACATGCCACAGGTCGGAAGTGCAGATGGAGTATTGTATGCTACTGAGTTGCATCATGGGTGGGATCCACAGATTATATGGGGGACTAAAAATTGTAACTGTATAATGTGTGCACTTGAAGTGAGTGCATCACTCTAGGTATACAAAACACGATTGTAGATTAATTTCGGGATGTAATCTCTATTATTCAAATCAAATGTGACTTTAAACTTCAGTGAGCTGAATGTAACAGTACTATTAGACATTATCAGAGTCTGTTACACAATTGAGAGTCACATAATAGAAGTAAAAATCTTGTGTGGGCTCAAAAGCAGCTGTGACGTAAAGTCTCAGATGTACGATAATGTCACTCAGAACCTCGTCTCCTGCAGGTCATCGAGGTGATCCTCCCCATGCTGTGTAACTATCTGTCCTACTGGTGGGAGAAAGGTCCGGAGAACTCGCCTCCGGATGCCGACTGCTGCACCATGGTGACCTCGGAACACCTCAGCATCATCCTGGGAAACATCCTCAAGATCCTCAACAGCAACCTGGGCATCGACGACGCACCCTGGATGAAGAGGATTGCGGGTAAGTGCCAGGCTCACGGCAGAATATGTATATTTTATGAAGGTCTTCCTGCTGGCCGGACTGTGATTTTTCTAGGCTTGAATGGTTCTTTGGGGTTGTTAGGAAAAATCTGAGTGTATTCCAAATGAATTGCCACCACATAGGCATTCATTTACATCTAATTAGGTGGTGAGCTTAGTTGATTTTTCTCGACAGAAGTCTACCCTGCTCGTCCCTCCTCTCCCTCTGAAAACCATTAACAACAAGCAGAGTGTCGTTGAGTTCAACTTTTAGCATACTAATAGATATTTTAATCAGGAAACCTGTGTGGGATCCTCATTGATACAATAACTTTTAATTTTTTGACAACATTTGCATTTCCAGTGCATACTCTTCAATGGGAGTTCAGGAAAGGCCAGACAGCGTAATTGGCTGCGGTGGTGCTGAACAGTCTGCTGCACTTTCTGACTTTATAAAACTATATTTGAATATTGTTCAGCTAACAAACAAGGACATTAGGAGAGAAGAAAAAAATCAGGGTTAATATTCAACACATTTTTGTCTAATATTTTCTGTTTTATTCTGAGAGAGAGAGAGAGAGAAGGGTAAAAAGTGAAATTGCTGATCTGACTTAAAAAACTTGTCCTCAAATATAGTTGGACAGTTGTGACAGTTGACACCAGAGCTCAGTAATCCCCAGGGGCCAGAGGAAAGACTTTGACTTCTTTGTTCTGTGCAAACCCTTACAGATTCCCATCTTATTCTTGACAGCGTCCGTTTCACTGTTGCACACGGCCAGAATATATTATCCGTTTTGTCTCTGTCTCCAGTCTACTCTCAGCCAATCATCTGCAAGGCCGGGGCGGACCTGCTGAGAACCCACTTCCTGCCCACTCTGGACAAACTGAGGAAGAAGACGGTGAAGGTGAGAGCTTAAGATTCACTCTATGTAGCATTACAGCAGCATCCACACAGTAGATCTTTCGCTGACGCCATCACGAGCTGCTGAGCCTGTATCGCCAGTAGGCAGAAGAGCATGCCTGTCATTCACATCACCTACTGGGACTAATTATACCTCAGTCACTTAGTAAGAGAGGACGCAGGGAGGAGGTTGTCACTGCTGAGGGGTCGTGTGAGGACACGGACACTAATGAATTGATTTGCCGGAGATGAGTTGTTGATGTGCTGCAAACGCAGGTCGTGGCCGAGGAGGAGCTGTTGAAGGCCGACAGCAAAGGTGACAACCAGGAGGCCGAGCTGCTCATCCTGGATGAGTTCGCCGTGCTCTGCAGAGACCTCTACGCCTTCTACCCCATGCTCATCCGTTACGTGGACAACAACAGGTACAATATATGGAAGAATTTCTTTTTTGATTTGCACACATGAGTATGTCCCGTTCTTCCTGCATTTTTGCAGTTCCTTCACATTTTTTCTTATGGGGAGACACTGCAGGTGAACAGGGTAACATCTTTAACTGATAGATATAGTATAACCATGAAACTTATATTCAGTACATTTTTGTATTAGAAGTTTTTGTTTATTTCATATGTTTATGCAAATGAGGCATTGTTGAATTAAATATGTCCTAATTTGCACACATTTACAGAACATTGGATAAAGCTGAATACAGGGAATTGTGAATATCTCTTTTGTCACTTCGTGAATCAGAAACAACTGTAGACGGCCATTAATATGATTTTGTCCTTGCGATAAGCAGTAAAAGTGTTGGAATTTTAGGTTAGGTTGGGTTACTTTATTGTTTTTGTTACTTTATACTTTATAATAAACTCTTTTTCAGTGAAGTTCATTTATTTGGCATGAGGATACAAAACGGGATAGAAAGAAATGACTCTTCAACAAATCCCAAATTAACACCAATCTGAAACTTGAACAGCCTTCACAATAAACACGAGATATATCACTGTTTATATATATCTGTTTAACAATATTGCTGTATAGCATAATACCAACCTCAATGCATTGCGGAACTAAAATTGATTAAAAAAAACAAAAAAAAAACAGTACAGGGCCACAAAAAACTAAAAAAACAAACAAAAATGAAACGGATCAGTTCAGGATTTCTGGCTTGGTGTATGAGAAAGAACTCAACTGAGTAAACAGCCTCATGAAATACATATTGTGATGTTCAGGCACTGAAGGTGTAGAGGGGAAAAATAGTCATCACCATGAAAGTATTCACAATTTGATTACTTAGAGTAAGACAGAATTCATTTTAGTATTACAAGTTTTCCTGATATTATTTTAAAATATGCAAATGAGGCATCATCTAATTGAACACACCTAAACGTGTCATTTGCACGAGTTTAAATGACAAGATGTTGTGGAATCATGAAAGACTGATGTTTTCACTTGTAGTGTGTCTCTGCAGTTTATGATAATGTTGCGTGTAGCTGACTGGTAAATATCCTCGGATCATCTCCGTTTCAGGTCCAGGTGGCTGAAGGAGCCGGATGCAAACTCCACCGAGCTCTTCAGGATGGTGGCTGAGATCTTCATCCTCTGGTGCAAGTCCCATGTAAGTCTGATGCCTGAGGTCTGATAGCAGGCTGCAGGTCTTGGAGTATTTATTTTTTTGTTCTTGTTTAACTTCTTCTTTTCTTTGTCTTCTGAATGCAGAACTTTAAGCGTGAGGAGCAAAACTTCGTGGTTCAGAATGAGATCAACAATTTGGGCTTTCTGACAGGAGAGGGCCAGACTAAGATGTCCAAGGTAAATATTACAGATATTACACATGATGAGGGTGAATACAATATTTTTAGGCATAAGTCTGGTGTGTATTATTTTCTTAAAGTCAATTTGGGATAAACTTACCTGTAAATCATCACAAAAACCCTAAATGTGTATTCATTTGGAGTTCAAATATACTATATTAAATTAACATTATATTTGTGCTCTATTATCTATGTTAACATCTTCAGTGCGAACAAATAGAGTACCAAAAAAGTCAAAAACTATTGAAAGACTGACTAAAACATTGGAATTTTCCTGGGATTTGACAAGATAAAAAGCATTATCCTATAAATAATTAAAGAAAACACTGAAATGAAACTGGCATTGAGCGATGTGTGTCCTTGAGGGGAACACTGACAATCAACATTGACAAATCTCTGGGCCAAGAAAGTTATTAGATCTAACGAGTATCAGACAGTAAACATCTTATTTTGAGCCCCTTTTTTATATTTGAAATGTTACAGCAGGTTTATTTTATTAAAGTTGATCCACAGTCTTCCAAAATCTTTTCCTGGAGAAGGACCTAGTCATTCTGTAAGACATCTGTCCTGCTGTAGCGAGCCCAGGAGATGGAGCACAATACATCTCAGTCCTCACTGGGTTTAATTCGGATGTATCGCTCCTCTTCCTCATGTCAGCACTTTGGAAAAGCACAGCCTGAATTCTTCTCCTAACAGGAATCCCTTGTGCTCCAGCTCTTTCTACTGTATTTCATCGTCATTTGAAAGGAAAAGCCTTTATAAGCACTTTTCCTGTGTTTTTAGGTGCTGAACACGCTGCATACGTAGACGTGAGGCGCTGTACGAGTTCACGCCTCTTAAAATCACCTCTGCACTGAGGGTTTACGACATATGACATTTCACACGGATATTTGTCGCGCCAAAGCCGGGTTGTATATCTGGATGGTGACAGCGCAGCTGAACCAGCTGTCACTGCGAGGGCTTGTTGTTTATCTGTTTTGGCAGAGCCGGACATGTTTATTTATTTGCACTCTTTGGGTGTTTTGACGCGTTTGCTCAAGTGGAGAGGAGCTCTTCAGCTCTTCATCCTGGAGGATTCCGCTGCCTTTTATTTACTGATTTATGTCAAAGCTTTCTAGTTCCTGACTCTGGGATTCACCTTAATTTGTGGTTTGAAGGTGAAACACACTTTTTGTACGCTGGCAGAAATAGTCAGTGGTCATTAGATCTCACATTTGGTGGCTATATTTGATTTTAGTGCTAAAATTGAAATGCAATAATAAAGAAACGGGTAAATTCTCCGGAGTTGTCAAATGAGGAAAAGCAATTCACATTGTTAAATAAATTGTGTATACTGAAACACATAACATCGGTAGAAAGTGAAAATAGAGGTTACACCTTTACTTTGCTTTGTGACCAGTAAGTCATAACCAGAAAAATACCAAAGCATGCCACTTTGCAATGATTAAATAAAAATAATAATCAAATAGAATAAAAAAATAAATATGGCTTAGCGCCTTCGTGTTTCAACTTAGTCTTCATCAAGGCACATAAAGGCAAGTGGCAGCTTTTATTTTCATTGCTGTTTGATGGAAAAAACAAATTGAGTTTATAGAATAAAACAATCAGTTCCCATCTCATGAGAACGACTGTCCTCTGTTTCCAATTTTGTTTGGTCGGACAGTTTCAGATTTTCGAGGCAAAGTTCACAACCCTGTCTTGAGAGGATGGAACGTGAACAAGAAACCATAGTTTGGTGAACAACATTTTTAATAAATAAGTTGTTTCAAAAGCAAAACGAAGAACAAACAACAGAAATGCTACGCAGGACACGGGGAGGATGGTGTACAACTGGATTAGACGATTTGAGCTGCTCTCTAAATCACTTTGATTATAACAGCAGTAATGATGAACTTCATTAGTACAGTTCAATCACATCCTGCAAAGTGCTGTACAAGAATGCAATAACAATATAACAATAATTATAATTTTTATAAAAAAAAATATTAGACAATAGAAAACAAGTAAAGGAGTAAACAATGTTTAAAAAGATGTTTGAAGATCTAATCTCAGCTCATCTGCCTTCTCTGTGTAGTCAGGAGGAGACCAGGAGAGGAAACACAAGCGCCGTCGTGGCGAGTACTACTCCATCCAGACCTCCCTGATCGTGGCCGCCCTGAAGAAGATGCTGCCCATCGGCCTCAACATGTGCACCCCCGGAGACCAGGAGCTCATCTCCGTCGCCAAGATACGCTACAGTCTGGTAAGATGAGGAACTAAACACTGATTTGGGCCATGCACGATGTCCAGCATGTGCACCTTACTTTTATTACTCTGTGCTTATATTCAGGCTCATCTTGTGTCACTTCAGTTCTGATGAACTTTTAGATCGTTTTAATGAAGTTGGAAGTTTTAATTAAGTTAATCGCTAGAAGTTCCCAGAGTGCAACTTTTCTAAGTCCCTCATCAAAGACACATTTTCTGTAAATTGTAAGACTGAGTGTGGCTTCTTGACCAGACTTGTGTAACCGTGGCTGTAACTTTGACAGCAGTTCAGTAACTCTGCAAATTAAAGCTGTTTACAAACCTCAAATTCAGTCTTTGCTGCAGTGGAGATACAGCATTTTAAAGAATTGCAACTTTCTTTGTAAAAAGTTTAGTCCATTGTGATGACTTCATATGCACATAATCATAGTATATAGTATATTAACACTTCTGTTCCACTCTATAGAAAGACACAGATGACGAGGTGAAGGAGCACTTGCGTCAGAATCTCCACCTCCAGGATAAGGTAAAATGTCGATGTGTGTTTAATATCACTACCGTTCAGTGCAATGCCGCTGTTTAGTTAATAATTTGATTGTTAATGTGCTGTAGTCCGATGACCCGGCGGTTCAGTGGCAGATGAATCTGTACAAAGATGTGGTGGTGAAGAGCGAGGAGCCCGCGGACCCGGAGCACACGGTGGACCGAGTGCAGAGCATCTCTGCTGCCGTCTTCCACCTGGAGCAGGTGAGCACACGCAGAGGTCTTGCCTTCATTTATACCCTTGTGGCATTTTACCCATCACAGCACATAAAATATCTATTTTTTTTAATATGTATTGCTCTTCGGACATGAGTGTAGATCACAGATACAACTACCCTGTTGATACAGGGGTGGCCGCTAATGTGACACAATTCACTGTTATCTGACAATCGTCAGAAGATTATTCAGATTCACTTAGTTTAGTATTTTACAAACTAAACATTTAATTTCAGAAGCAACCAGATTAAGGCAGTGTCAATAATGGTTTGTTACATCAAATTAAATCTGTAACATAATCCAATACCATGATAATACTTAGCAAATTATAACAATGTAGACCATATTTGTCAAGATGAAAGTGAGAATCAGGGAAAACTTCCTCAGTGTCTTCTTTTTATTACATTTTTATAAAATTGTTGTCTTTTGTTAACTCTAGAAAAAGAATTTCCATTCTTTGTCTTTTATCTGTTTTTATTTCCTCTTTACTCCATTTAGTTTGTAATTGTGGTGCATTTCAATCTTGATTTTGGAAAGAGCTATATAAATTTCGTTTATTGTAAATATTATCATTACTAGCCGCTACATATTTATTGTACCAACACGACTGTTCCTCCACTTTGCGTTTGTTCTCTCCTCTCTCAGGTGGAGCAGCCTCTGAGGAATAAGAAGGCTGTGTGGCATAAGCTGCTGTCCAAACAGCGCAAGCGTGCCGTGGTGGCCTGTTTCCGTATGGCCCCGCTCTACAATCTACCCAGGTGAGTCTTGTTGACACCTGTCACACCTGTGGAACTGATTTAAAATGTCAATAATTAGGTATTGACATTAAATATTTTGGAAAAAAAAAACAAACAAAAACAAATTAAGGTATTGCTTTGTCTCAATCTAACCGTACATAACAATAATCATCAAGTAGTCGTGGGGGCGGGGCTTTCTTTTCTTGACTGTGTGCCCGTGTAAACCCCTCTTCACCTCCCTAATGACATTCTCTCCTCTGTGTTGTTTTCCTGCATAACACTACCTCATCCTCCCTCAGATACAAAAATAATAATTACTTCCTGAATGGCTATCGGGAGGTTTGGCTGGAAAGGGCGTTCAAAGCCTCCAGCTTTGACCGCCTGTTCTCCCTGCTGACGGTAAAGTGAAACTACGGGGCGAATGCTTCATCTGTTCAACCCCCCCCTTCATCTACCAGGCTGCGGACCGATCTCTGCCTAGCAACCAATTGTTTCTGCACTGTTGATTCTGATTGGTCAGCTAGAATGAGGCCAAGAATTGACTGAAACAAACTTTATTTGGAGAGTGGAAACACGCAGCGAGCTGCAGGCCTTTCATGTCTCATTTCAGGTGTACCCTGAAGGAAGGAATGAAGAAAGGAAAGAAGAAGAAAGACAGAAATCTATTGAATACAGTTTTGACTTTCACTAGTTGGCTAACTGGTTTACAAAAGTATGCTTGGTTGCAGTAAGATACAGTCTAAAAGTTGTTTCATGTTATTTTGCTTCCTGCTCTTATGATGATTTCAAGAATTTTATTTAATTTTGCCAAAAGTTGTGCAGTTTTACAACACATCCATGGATCTTTGTTAAGGCGGAAATAGACAACTTTACAATGCATAGCCTTTTTGCCGCGTCATAACTGTTTGCGTCACTGTCGCAAAGACTGCGTTAGCAACATGGCTGCCGTTAGCTGCCTGACTACTGTCCAAAGCAAAAAACAACCATAAGAACCCCAATTTCATGTGGAAACCCTGATCTCAGTGCTGTAAGGAGGCAGAGTAAAACCTGGTTTTATTAATAAGTAGCAGATTTTGTTACTGACCTGGTAGGAAGAATGCCACCAGTGAGGGGGAACACATATCAGCGAGGGTACTGATTTTGTAACAACACCGCCGCTCTACATCGAGTGAATGCCCATCCGTTCCCTTTTGTTTTACATCGGTTTCTATCGCTCTCCCTCTCCACCTTCTTTGTCAAATCCATCAGCGACCTTCTTTGTCTTCTGCAGTGTAGACTTTCCACAGTTGTTCCAGTTGTTCCACCGATACCCGAGTACAGCAACCAGGGAATACAATCCCCGTTTTGGTTGCGCAATGACAGATTCACTTCCGTTGATCCTAAATTCCCCGTTCGTTTATCAGGGATAAAACGAACCTGGTTGCCGATTGCATATCATGGTGAAAGCGAGGTTTATAGGGAACCAATCTAAATGCGGATGGTGACATTTTTCTACACCCGTTACACTGTGCACTCAGTATTTACCCCAGAATGATACATTAGAGCAAAAAAGTTGTCTATTCCCTGTGTAAGTAAGTAAAATGTAAATCTAATAAGTCCATCGATGGATCCATCGATGTGTTGGAAAACTGCATACCTCCCCTAAAATGTGCATGCTCCTCTAATGAATTTTACCAACCTGTGGAAGTGACTGCAGTTATTTTAGAGACCAAACGTGACCAGTCAGAAGAGCCAGTGGGTCCCACATTGACCAATCACCACCCTGCCTGAAATGCACTTCCTGTAACCCCTTCCTCCCCCCGACATCTCTCCTTCCTGTCTCCTCCAAAAACTCACCAGAACCCACCCTAATGCCACTGTACCTCCCTCCCCACTCCCTTCCATTCCTCCCCACCTACCCTCACCTCCCCCCTCCCCAGGCATCGCGCTATCAACTTCTTCATCCCGGCCTATCAGAGACTTTGGATAGAGGCAGAGGAGTACTCCTTTGAGGAGAAGCTAGTTCAGGATCTGGCAGTAAGTACTGGGCTCGCCTTGCCCTTGCCCCACGTGCCCTGCGTTGGCAC
>OMLP01012694.1:0-22405 GCA_900302685.1 Spondyliosoma cantharus
TAAACTTAAACTACTTAAATCACTTGTTAAACTAATTAAAACTAAACTGAAATAAAAAAACAAAAAAACAAATAAAAATAAAAACTAATGAACATTTTAAAACTATAATAACCCTGACACACACACACACACACACACACACACTCACTGACTCCATTCTTCATTGTTTTAGCTGCTCTGTGAATGGAAATAAATGTAGTTATTTTTTAAAGTAATTCTGGGACCGCATTTTTCCTTACTTTTTCGTACTTCGTGTAGGTTTTAAATTTAGTTCAAAATGGTCTTAAAAAGTCTTAAATTTGACGTGCTGGAGGGAGTCTGAACAGGATGGATCAGGATGGATCAGAGACTGATCACACACTTAATTTCAACCAGAGGAGAGGAAGAGGAGAGGAGAGGAAGAGCAAGGGAAAAGGAGAGATCTGGGTGCGGGGGGCCCATCTAAGATTATCTCGTCCCGGGCCCAGGCAAGACTGTCAGCTGGCCTGGTTAGGGATACTGTCTGTGAGGAAAATGTCCTTTATATAGTAGTAAATTGCTGCAGATATTCAAATGTTTCTGGATATTGTCTTATTGCTGTGTCTGCCCAGGGGTTACCAGGACCACAGGGAGATGTTGGACCAGAGGGCCCTCAGGGAAAGCAGGTCAGCCCCCTTTTGAAAGACTTTTACTTCATTGTGCACATCTGCTGTGACCTTTACATTTCCTTTTATGATCAGTTTAAACAAGAGGTTGGAGCTTTACCACCCCCGGTTATTACCTCGCAGCACAGAGGCCTGTTTGTCTGGTCCTGTGTGAACATTTGGCAATAAGCCAGAGTCTTCCCCATCATTAATGTTAGTCACCAGCAAGGTGATGAACCACCAGCAAAATATCTCACTGCAGGTTCTCCTCCTGGCTTGTATCCTGTTTCTAAATAAAGGCGAGGAAGTGCCTACAGCATCGTCAGCTGCTACAACGAGGCCTGCAGATAATAACATACAGGCAAAGTCGGTGTATGCTGAGTGTTTCTCCGTGTGAGGACATGCAGAGATTAACAGGACTCTTGGTGGTCCCTACGTAGTATTATTTATGTTAGATCCCTCAGGGAGACTCCTGTAAGATAAGATTTTTGACATGTTCATTTTATTAAGTATGTATTTATGGAAATAAATCAAATTTCCACCTTAACATTGCTAAAGTTCAGCCATTTTTAAATCAACAAGATGCTAAAATTCATTCAAAACTCTGTAGCTGGGCTACTGACCAGAACCAAAAGGAGAGACCACATCAGTCCAGTTGAAGCTGTCCTACACTGGCTTCCTGTAACTTTTAGGATTGGTTTTGAGGCCCTTATTGGGCTAAATCCAAGCTACATTGTTCATGCCCTGTTCATTAATTGCCCTCAAGAACACTGCAATCATCTGAAATAACTGTAATAAATCAGGGATGCAGGCTACATCGACCAGCTTGCTAAATATTATTATATTATTATATATTATATTATTATTATATTATAAGAAAGCTAAAAATATGTCGCTTCACTTCAGCTTCACTTCTTTGTAATTTGGTTTTCCCAGTATTTTTTTGGGGTCAAAACACCTAAACCTCAAGAAAATACCATAATTAATCCAAACTTTGATCTAGTGAAGAGCTTCCAGCAGTTCTTTGTTATTCTTAGACACTGTTGTTTGTTTTTTGATCTTTGAGACATTACTGGAGCTCGTCTCTGCCCTAACCTGCAGGAAGAGATCAAATGTCTCGACCACTGCCCTGTTTAGTAAACACAACAACAAAAGAACTTCCAGCATTATTTTCAGCTTCAAAAAGAGCATCTGCACACAATAAATGAATGACATCATGTAGATGGTTTAAAGAGAGGGGTTATAAAGAAAAAAAGTATTTTTAAAGGATGTTGCATGTTAATTGTTATCGTGTTTGTGATCACAGGGTGAACGAGGCCCAGCCGGCCCTCCAGGGATTCAAGGGGAAACTGGAATTGGACTTCCAGGACCAAAAGTGAATTTTTGTTGATACATATATATAAATATATATTTGTCATTGTTTATTTGCTGTCTGCTTTTCTTTGTATTTCCCCGATTAAATTAAGTCACTATATAAATCTGCAGGGTGACATGGGATTCCAGGGCCGAGCAGGTCCTCCTGGTCCTCCTGGACTGGGCGAACATGGCCTTCCTGTAAGTAAAGAAGAATCTAAAGCTGTGCTGTGGCCAATTTTTTAATATTGTTTTTGTGGTGTCCATATTTGTTAAGTGGGAAATGTGATCTGTAGAGAAAGACTTTGACCTGAGCACTTCTTGGGTGACATATAATGCACACTGACTTTGTTTACAGGGGCCTCAAGGACCACAAGGTGTTCAAGGAGATAAAGGACCCCAGGGCGAAGGTTTTCCTGGACCAAAGGTAATATTTGGAGTCTCATCAGAGAACTCATCCAAACAGGTGTATCATTGTCGAGGTTTATTCAATTAATCAAGTAATGCCTAAATGCTTAAAAAGATATTGATAAATGTTAGATTGTCTCAGATAACTCATCCACTGTTCATGATTTGCTAAGACATTAGTTAAAAATGTGTCATCTATTGTACAGGGCATTGCAGCCACAAGTCTCAATAGACCATATTCAAATGGCGACCACTTTCCTCTGCAATCAGGGTGGGAAAAAACACATCTCACTCCAGCTCCAGCCCACTGACTCATAACTCAGGTGTTCACTCTAGCGTTCCTACTAACTCTTGTTTAGTCTGTGAAAACAGTATTTTCACCGCTGTGCTGGAGCATGCTGCACTAGCAACAAGAGACTCTACAAATACCCTCTATTCAAACTGATATGGGGATTGCTGGGCATATTTATGGAGATTATTAATGACAGCAGCAGCACAGAAAACCTAACCACAATAAAGAGAGATCACTGGTGAATACCCAAGTAGGAGTAATGCATCAGTGCCCTCTCACAAGACAGAACATGTGGGTTAAGATTACAATGGGAGGAGCACCTTAATGTGGTTGTAGGGGAAATAAATCTGTGTACACTTTTATTTGTTAAAGCAAGCTCTTGGAAGATGAACATTGGAACTGTCCTCAATCAGCAACACATCTGTTTGACTTGTGCCAGACTTCCTAGCTCTTATAGATTCTATAATCCTCTGTTGAGTTCTTGTAAAACAAAAGGATCAGCCTGCTTCCATCTTCACTTCATAATTCACTAGTAGTGGAAAAGGTTAAAGGATTATGTAGTTGTGAAGAAAAAACTGTTCCATTCCTCGTGTGCAGGATCATTCTGTATCACAAGTGGCTAACAGGAGTCAACATGTACGTCCTTCATCCTCTCTTCACTGAGAACAATGTGGATTTGGCTGTTACCCAGGAGCGAGTGGCTGTGATGTAACTGACAGAGATCACCTGATTTTTGTTTCACAGGGGGATCGAGGGCTTCCTGGACCGAGGGGGCCGCGAGGACAGCAGGGTGCAGGAATCAAAGGAGAAAGGGTTGGTCGTAAATGTATCATCTAACAAAAGAGAATATATTGCAAACACTCAAAGGCAACACAACAAAGGCTCTAATTAAATCCATAAGGGAATGAAATGTCCTCTAGGCTTCAAAATAGCTTCTTGGATAAGATTAGAGGAGTGCATTAAAGTCTGGTTAATGAAGAAAGGTTGAGAGCTAAAGATTAAACAAAGTGCTGCTCTACCATGAAAGACACTATAACCAAATTAAAATGAGGTTATAACATCTCACTAATGCAGTCAATTTAATTAAAAGGTGCCCTGCAGAGTTTTTTGTAAGCAAACAAAAGTTATTACTCACCAAAAACACATTGTGCGTATAACAGGCCTACCATACTTCGTGAGTGCATTTCCCACAAGCTTCACTGCCTTTAAAGGCAGACAGCTCTGTTTCTTGGCTTGTTACTGCGACATGTTGTTCATTGGAATAGGATGAAACCACTGGCATGAATCCACGTGCCACCTACATGCATGCATAACCTGCTCTAGCAATAAGTAATATCCAACAACAGATTACATTTTCAAAATATACTGAGAAACAATTCAGCTGATGGTCACAGTCTGGTTGGGTTTAGGGATCAATGCTGCTCGGTTTGGGTTTAGAAAAAGATCCTGGTGGTATGTCAAGAAAGTTAAAGATATAATATGGAAGATTTCTGCAATAAAACAATGTTCAAACCCAGAGAAATCCAGGCTTTCTCAAGGTTAAGTTTTTTTATTTGTTTGCCAGATTACTTTATTTGACATAGCCGTAAACTAGCGAGCTAAGGCACTCACCAATGGTGTGCATGTGTCTGTGTGTTTGACTTCAGGTCAACCTCTCAGTGAACTCAGCACTCACCAGAGACTCGGGTTCTCTCTCTCCTCTATGTAATATTTAATTAAGTAAAGAAACATTTCCCCTCCAGCCCCAGCTGAAAGTCAACATTTCAGTGCATAAACATCTAACAATGGAGGTCACCTCCCTGGTTCTCTGCTGGAGTCAGTCTGATAAACAGGAGTAAAGATAAATCCACTTTTTAATCCCAAAAATTAAGAAATGATCTTTTTTTGGGGGCCAAACTTTGCCCATCGCCTATGTTACTATTCTGTCATCTACTAAGTACAGTGAAAGTCTAACTAGGAGAATTATTAGACCTTGGAGATCTGCTCTATATTGGAGACTTTTGTTTGCATTACCTTCTTCTTGCTAGATTCAAGTTCATTTTACAACAGTTACAGTGAAGCACTTCTTGGCAATTCAGTTCTTGTTCTGAGGTTCGCTCCAACAATGCTCAAGTATAAAAAAAAAAATCACACAAAAAAAATCAGAAAAAGGGAATATAAGATATATAAGCAGTGCAGAAGTAAATATAGTGTAGGGTGGAGTAATACATGTTAAACATGTTCACCTGTTTAGTCAATGGAGTCACTGAGAAGTGATTCTTGCGTAGGAAACTGACTGGTGTTTCACTTCCAGGGTGATTTTGGGCCTCCAGGTCCTCCAGGATCAACCGGACTGACAGGAGTGGGCATTCAAGGAGAGAAGGTCAGCAAAATGTCTTCATCTGTGTCTTCATAATGTCACACTTACATAAACATAGAGTGGTAGGGCACTCAACACTGACAACCCTCTATCCCTCTGCATTACTCATCAGGGAGTCGAGGGTCCAAGAGGTCCACCAGGATCCAGGGGAGTTCCAGGAGAAGGTTTACCTGGACCGAAGGTTTGTCAAAACACTTACTATATAAAATGCAAGATTGAATGCACTTGTATGGTCAGAAAGAGCTGACATGATGGTTAACACTCCCGCCACACAGAGACAATTCTCTGAATTTGATACCAGGTCAGTTCAACTTCACAATTTGATACTGCCCTCTCATTTCACTGTGAAGCAGGAATGGAATGGAATATTCATAATTTTGTTTTCATGAGTGTATGATTACCGAAAACTAGGAAGCCTTTTGTTTTCGTCATCTTAGAATGAGCCTTTAATATCTGCAGACGGAATAGGACATATTTCACGGAGTCCACCACATTGGGTCGCTATGTTTCTACAGTAGCGTTTTTAGAAGTTCAGTTAGTTGCAATCTACGACCTCACCACTGGATGCCACTAAATCCTACACATCTTCTTTTTTTTTTAAATAATATAAATAATAATAATAATAATGTCATCATGCTATTTCTATTTCAAGGGAGACCAAGGTTTACCAGGAGAGCAGGGAGCTACAGGAGAGACAGGCCTTGGTGAGCCTGGTTCAAAGGTAAGTTACTATATGCGCTGAACCAAACCAGTCAATTAGTTTATGATCTATATTTGTCTATATATGTGCCAATATACTGGATCCATTGAAAATACCATTTTACTGTTACAGGGAGAGCCTGGATCAACTGGTTTAGGCGGCGTTCCTGGTCTTCCAGGAGAAGATGGAGCTCCAGGGCAGAAGGTAAAGCACATAGTAGCAACTCTGTGGAAGAGTTCCATTTTGTAACACACTTTTCTTAGAAATGACTCATCCAACTCTTCTCTCTTAGGGGGAGCCTGGTTTACCTGGTTTAAGAGGTCCTGAGGGAGCACAAGGAATTGGTACTCAAGGGGAGAAGGTGTGCTTTAGTTATATCTTTGCGTAGTTCAGAATTTATCATGACAACAATGTTAATCAGACGATGTGTGCTGTATTCCCTCCCAGGGTGACCAGGGTATGAGGGGCATCCGTGGATTACATGGGCCTCCTGGGATCTCAGGACCTTCTGGACCAAAGGTAAGAATTAAAGGAACAAGTATTTTATTGTGATGGGATAGCTTCCTCAATGAAGTAACCAGCCCTCTTCCTTATATTATATGAATACCTGCTGTTGAAGATTTATGTCACATCAACTTAACCTTTGAATAAAGCCAAAAAACAAGTCCCCCTGCATGTTTTTGGCAGCACAAGTGCTGTCAAAATAAAGACGAACATCAATTGGATTTTAAGTCTCTTGCCAACTCAACACTTTGCAGGGTGAACGTGGAATACCGGGCCAGCTGGGCATGCCAGGGCAGCCAGGACGGTCCATATCCGGCCCAAAGGTAAATAAATATGAACAGATCATCAAACTGTCTCTTAACATAATTGGCATGAGGTAATGAGTAGCAAGCAGCCAGAAGAACTGCCAGATGGAGTTTGATGCAATCAGAAAGAAATATTCCACCATTTAAAGCTGTGTCTTTATTGTCTTGTCTCCAGGGTGACCTCGGTCCTGCTGGTCCCCCTGGACCAGTTGGGGAAACAGGCCATGGATTACCTGGACCAAAGGTAATCACTTAAGAACACTGTGTGTTTATACATGATTCATTAACCATATTGTTCTAATCAGCATAATGTGGTTGGTCTTCATCAATACATTTTGTTCCACCAGGGTGATCGTGGTCATCCGGGTTTACCAGGTGGAGTTGGGCCAAAAGGCGAAGGCGTCTCCGGCCCTGTGGTTTGTACCATCAATATTTTGCATATATTGAGATCCTGTTACCAGCAGGGTCCAAAATTAGCTTCCGTCACTTGCCAAATGCAACTAAAATATACGTTGGCAAAAAGGGCCTCCTTTACTTTTTCAAAAACTTTAATCACTACACAGTTGATTGACTACGTTTTCTTTTATATTGACTTTGCACATTGGGGGTGGCACTCAATGTATTACTGGCAATAACTGTATTGCAATAGTATGATTACTCCTCGCTGTCCATAGTTGCTATAATTATGCTAATCGAGCTGGTGCCTTATCGGTTGATTAAAAAATATTTTAGCCGGTAAATCTTCTCAGTTCAACCCTTGGCAGATAGAAGGAAAAGTTTATTTTGGACACCGGTAACGAGATTATGCTGTGCAGGTTGTCTAAACTTTTATAATTTACTTATTTTAGGGCCCTCCGGGACTGCCAGGCTTACAGGGTGAGTCAGGTCCAGAAGGAATAGGAATTCCTGGTCCCAAGGTTTGTGTCTACATGTTGTTTGTTTGTCTGATTTTAGCTTGTGCAAATGTATGGGGATGCTTACTGGACTTACTGGTTTTAATGTCTGCTTCAGGGTGACATTGGCTTCAGAGGATTGCCAGGTTTGACCGGCCCACCTGGAGAGGGCTTACAAGGACCACCTGTAAGAAAGATTATCTAACACACAGCTTCATCAAGTTATTATTACGGTCCAATATTGTAAAACGTGATATTTCATGTCTTTTCTGGTAATAAAGCAGGTTATAGTGCTGTGTAAATACCGCTGAAGTGTTAAAAATGCTCAATTCACAGAAAAATGTATTCAGTTTTCCGTACTTCTGTAATGTTGTGATGTCACCACCCTTAACAGATTTAAGAGGCAGAAATGTGGTAGGCGTTGCCTGCTCATGTCTGTAAGAGCGGACTAATCAGAGCACACTGGACTTTTGGGAAGGGGGTCTTAAAGAGACAGGAGCTAAACTGAGCGTTCAGACAGAGGGTGAATAGAGGTGCTGCAGCAATGGACAGAATGAGAAATTGTTTGGTTTTTTGGAGCATTAAAGCTTGTAAACATTTTTTTGTGGACACCCAATATAAAACTATGGACCTGAAAATGAGCATAGTATGGGACCTTTAATGTTATAATCACAATCATAGCTAATACAAACACAAATTAATCCTTGAACAATATATGAGATAAGACATTGTACTGTGATCATTTTCGAAATCAAAGTTTCTTTTCATTAACCAGTGATGTGATTGATTTAAACATTTGTTTTCAGGGTAATATTGGGAGGCCAGGACCTGCTGGTCCAATTGGACCTCCAGGAGAAGGTATCCAAGGACCGAAGGTAAAGGTTGCCACTGTCTTACATAAAAGCTGTCTTTCAATCACTTACCAAGCTCTTTTACTTTACAGTTGCACTATCTTGTCCATGGCAAGTAAAAGTGAAGCAATGTTCTTAGTTGGTGCTTAAATGTTACACAATAGAACTGCCTGACAAACTTGCTGCAGGACAAAACACAACAATAATTTATGATCTGCTGAGAGTACATAACGCTCCTCTAAGATTCAGTAAAACAAAATTTTTATTTCAGGGTGAGCCAGGATCTCAAGGTATGACTGGGCCTAGAGGGCCTCAAGGAGATGGATTTCCGGGAACTAAGGTGACAGATTTACACATATATTATAAAGAGACAAACATTTTATTAACATCTGATTTACTGATCTTCTAACTGTTGAATCACTCTTCCCTTGTTCAAGGGTGATCGTGGAATACCTGGTGAGAGGGGAACGAAGGGTGCAAAAGGAGACTTGGGCGATGCTGGAGTCCCTGGTGACGCGGTAAATCAAACAGATCTTAATCTTTTCTTCCTCCGATAAAGAATCAAATCAGATTAAGATGAACTTGGACAGCTCCCAAATTACTTAATCCTTTTGACTACTGTACTGGATGAGAGATGTGCTGCCCATATAAACAGCTATACTCTCCATACAGATTAGTTGTTTGGCATTTGTAATCAAATACTTCATAATAATAATTATCATCAGAACCATCACCTCAATCTACATTTCAGTCCTTTTCGATATAGATACAATGTTATTTTTGATTACACGCTACAGAAGCAGTGATATTCTTCTAAACTTTTCTCAAATCCCAGGGGAAACCAGGAACAAAAGGAGATCCAGGCCTCACAGTAAGTTCATCAATTCAACTATGGTTTGGACTTTCATTAGATTGTAGTGATCTTGTACTTATATAAATGTCTCATACTTTTTCAGAGAGAAGACATTATCAAGCTGATCAAAGAAATCTGTGGTAAGGCTTCAACTCAAGTTTATTAGTATAACAGTTAATAACTAGGCGGTGTCTAAAGGGAAAGCATGCAGCAATGTGTAATGTGCAATTCTGATATATCTTTCTAAAGTACATATAGTGACAGTATTTCAATGTTTACAGGATGTGGCATCAAGTGCAAAGAACGACCAATGGAACTTGTGTTCGTCATCGACAGCTCAGAGAGCGTCGGCCCCGATAACTTTGAAATTATCAAGGACTTTGTCACCAGGTTGGTGGACCGGACCACAGTCGGACGCAATGCCACCAGAATCGGACTGGTCCTCTACAGTCTGGATGTCCATTTGGAGTTCAACTTGGCCCGCTACATGAGCAAACAGGACGTGAAGCAGGCAATCAGAAAAATGCCTTACATGGGAGAGGGCACCTACACTGGCACTGCCATCAGGAAGGCGACTCAGGAGGCTTTCTTCAGTGCTCGGCCTGGAGTCAGAAAAGTTGCCATCGTCATCACTGACGGTCAAACTGACAAACGAGAGCCTGTCAAGCTTGATATAGCTGTGAGGGAAGCTCATGCCGCAAACATTGAGATGTACGCCCTGGGGATTGTCAATTCGTCAGATCCTACGCAGGCTGAGTTCCTGAGAGAACTCAACCTCATTGCCTCTGACCCCGACAGTGAACACATGTACCTCATTGATGACTTCAATACTCTACCAGGTGATAATCACAGTCAGATATTGGAAATATAATATAATATTATATTGTAAAGGCCCTGAAGTTAACTGATTTAAATTATTTTTTCAGCTCTGGAGTCAAAACTCGTCAGCCAGTTCTGTGAAGACGAAAATGGCGCCCTCATTTACAATCGCATTACAAATGGACACTGGAATGGCAACAATGGTCATGGGCATGGTGTTCATGGAAACAACGGACACGGAGAGAATAACAACGGAAACAATGGCAATAATGGTTTAGTTAATGGAAACAACGGATATGGGAACAACGGGAACAGTTACAATTACCAAGAGGAGATCCAAAATCAGAGACGCACCAACAACCGAGGCCGTGGAGACACTTTCACACTGCCCATCAGTGCTGATCCGCTCCCTCTTCAGGTCTTTGCTGAAAACCATTGACTGTATATAAAGATGGACGACATGACAGCTCCCCAAAAGTGAAGCCAAAACATGTTGATCGCCCCCTTGTGACTGGATACAGCGTAGGTCAAAAATCCTGCCCAACAGATGGGACATGAGCCAAACTGGAGGCTCAAAAATACACATCAAATACATTTTTCCGAAAGATTGTTTAAGGCTTTTAGGTCCTTCCTAAGCTGATGAATAATTTGTTAACTGATGCTATAAAAATGTGGGTGAAAACGTCATGATTGATAGCTTGACTGAGTCATAAGGGTGTATGGACGGGAACTTGATACTGCTGCTCCTCCCCCAGATCACTACTGTGCAGACTCTGGCTCAAAAGACATCACTAGGGCAATATGGCAGTAAACGTATCCAGTGTCTTTTGGCTTCATTTTTGCACAATTGGAAGAAGGGGAGACACGTCGTCCATCTTTGTCTTCACACAAAAGACCAGTAAACTATTGTAATTGCTGATGCTAAACTCTTCACAAAACTGACAATTATTTTCTTGTTGTCTTTCTCAGGTGTTGGAGGACGATGAAGGGGAAGATTTAGACATAAGAGCCCAATCTAGGGGTGGCAGTACTGTCGCTGTACATGTAGTCAACAAAACAGCATCTTTGTCACCTGTGAGAGAAATCTCTGTGTCCAATGAGGCTGTCTTATCATCTTCAACATCCTCTAAATCTTCTGCCTCATCTTCAACATCTGTGTCAACACTGGACTCAGCATCGTCTTTTGACTCTAATCAGTTGCAGCGTGTGGTGAAGCCAGTCCTGCCTGAAGGTGAGTACTGCAGCCCTCCTCAGTTCATAGAGAACATTTTGACACGCACATTAGCAAAAGCACAGATGTGAATAATAAAATGAATGAAGGCTGCGTTGCTTTTAGGTGCTTTGATTTCAACATGTCTTATTCCAGACAAATTTTGGGAAAAAATGCATCTCACACACCGTTTCTCCTTCAGAGGCTCCTTCTCTTGCTCCTCGCTGTAACCTCAGCTTGGACCAAGGCACCTGCAGAAGCTACAGCATCCACTGGTACTACGACAAGCAGGCCAATTCCTGTGCACAGTTCTGGTATGGAGGCTGTGCTGGAAACGACAACCGTTTTGAAACAGAAGATGAATGCAAGAAGACTTGTGTGGTATCCAGAAAAGGTAACTTTTCTTTTAGATTTTTAACAACAAATGTGCACACACTCTTTTTGTTTTCTTCTCTGAATGTTATCTGTCTTCAGCAGGATAAAAGGAGAAGCCATCAGAGGGTGGAGAGAAGGTGGACTTAACTACTCTTCAATCTGCTGATTTGTTATTTCAATGTGATGCATTTCATCGGTTGTGCTCAGAAAATATCATACACGTTTCTAACACACACATTTTTCTAATCAAATAGCGAAATGGTGCCGTAACGAGAAAAAAATGCTGACATGTTGATTTTTCCACCCAATGAATGACTTAATTAAGATTAACCTCTACAAAGACTGACTTTATTACCTCAAAGTTGTTGTATTGTTCTTGATACATCACATTGATACAATCCTTTATCCAGGGTTTGGCTGTCCTGTGTTTAAAATGAGAACAAAGGAAAAACAACTAAATAAGGTTAATTCCAAAACATTAACAATTAACCTATAGATCATTCTTATACCTCTATGAGTGGTGTGCCTCACATTCACTCTATATATTTTTTAGCTAGACAACGACAAATACAATTTTTGTTCATCTTGTGTTGATATAATTTGCCGAAATATGATGAGTATTTTTTTGTGTGTTCTGTTTGTTGTTATTATGTGTCCATTTGGGTTATGACTGGCAGCTGTAATAAAGAGCCATTTTCTCTCCGGGTGCTGCTTTCAGAGGTTTAATACGGATGTCATCTTCTGACGAAGACTGAGGCTTTCTGTGATCCATCCACTAAAGACCTGTTTATTTGGGCAGTGTGTGTATATCTGAACAAATGTATGTTTTTTTATAAGAAAATATAAAATGATGACAGTTGCTGGTTTTGTATGTGTTTATTTGGAAAAAAAAATAAGTAGTATCACTGTTACCATTAGCATCTTATAATCATTTGTGTCCATCCTCCTTTGTGTTCTTAGTCTTAGTATTTCAGAATGTATCAGTACATTATGGCTCTAATCTCTGCTTTTCCCCCATGTTTGGGTGCCATACAATTCAAAGATATGTTGTTTTAGGGGTTTTAGCTTTGTGAAACAGCTGTCTTTTAATTGCGTGCTATAAAAGTATGTACATAAATTTACTTTTTTCCCATAATGACTGCAGGGTAGAATGCTCCAGAGTTTTGCAAGCTATTAAATCTAAAAGAGACTGTTAATTAGTGTTTTATTAAAAGCAGGTGTGCTAGAAAGACTTGCCAATTAAGATGTTGGCATGGGTAGAGAAAAACAAGGTGCTCTTAATTTATATGAAACAGCAAGTATAGTTTAGTAAGGTTATATTTTGGTGCTTTTCCTGTTTAAAATACATTTTGAAACTATTTACTCCTTTTATTATTTTATTTGCTACAAAATAATATTCACTGACACTGCCTGAGATCCAACATCTATGGAAGAGGATTAGGGCCACATGTGAATTTTTTTTTGGAGTTCTGACTTTAAAGTCAGAACTCCAAAGAAATTCACATGTGGCCCTAATCCTCTTCCGTAAACATCAATGGCTTACAATATTGAACATTTATGCCATTAACTAATGAATACTGGACCATTTTCAACTGTTTTGTCGCTGTTTTTTAAGGCAATAATTAATGTTTAGATTAATGATATCGTACTCGATGGCAAAAGAGTGATTAGAAATTAAATGTGAGCAATAAATCGATGTGTTTGATCCCCACAACTTTTGAAACTCGATTCAAAGCCACAATAATGTCCGCTTGGCTTGCCGTCTGTTGCCACGGTGATTATGACGCTACAGAAGCTTTTTCAGATTAGCCAGCTAACGTTTAGCTAGCTAGTGAACCAACGGTGTTAATGAGTAAACGTTACTAAACTAACCAGGAGGAGTGATAACCAGCGGTCATGTCGTCTGTTTTAGATGCTCTCTGGGAAGACAGAGATGTTAGATTCGACATAACAGCACAGTAAGTTAACATGTCTTGACTGAAATAGTTTGGTACAACTCCACCTTCGTAGTTAGCTCATCTAAGTTAATTAGCTAACCATGGTAATATCAGATAAAGAAAGCGTATTCGCATGCTGCGATTACTACTAGCTCAAGGCTTTCCTGATAATTGTGTTTAGCTTTATATTTTGCTGTATGTCACGGTTTGTCGTATGTTAGCTTAGTGCTAGCATTGCTGTAACCAGCTGTAAGACACTTAGCTATGTGAAGTGTCAGGGCTACAGCTATCACTAATCAATACGTCCTGCATGCAGACAGATGAAAACACGTCCAGGAGAAGCACTAATAGACTGTCTGGACTCCATAGAAGACACGAAAGGAAACAACGGCGATCGAGGTAATGTTAGTTAGCTATCCTGAGGGTTAGAACTATCTGGGCAGTGTGTGATTAGCCACCTAATAACTGACGATGTTCTCTACTTTTTTGCAGGTCGACTGTTGGTGACAAACCTGAGAATCATTTGGCACTCTATAGCTCTGCCAAGAGTCAATTTGTGTGAGTACAGCTGCAGGGTTACATGTATTTATTTATGTCACTGTTTGAGTCTGTCTCACCAACAACACATCAGCTGAATACCTCTGCCCTCTCTTGGAAATGCACAGCATTAAATGGCCTCATTAAATGCTACTATATGAACATATAGTATATACTACATATTTAGTGGCTTTCCTGTGCAGCATACATTTAGAAAACTTAAACTAAATCTCAAGATTTTCTGAGTGACCATTGGCACCAGTTTATGAAAATATAATTCACAAAAAAATATTAAATCAGGATGACTGGAAGAAGGTAAAGAAAGTTGGTTGAACCATATAAAAAAATCACGGCAACCTAAATGAAAATCTGGTATTTTTTCAGCTGTGGGTTACAACTCCATCATCAACATCACAACGAGGACAGCGAACTCAGTGAGTACAGCTTTGTCTGATTTCTGTAACTATTAAACATTTTATTATTGTCCTGTTATTTCTATCTAATCTTTTTAAAAAAAATTTACACACATGACACAACCCATATACTATTTATGTTATTCAGTCTAATCTATCAAGGATAAAGCCAATCACGGCAGCATTGTTTTAACATCCTAATGAAGTCAATTATAAATGAAGTATATAATAAATTACATGTAAACGTGCTGATTTATGAATGTAAATGTTCTTTTCCAGAAACTGAGAGGCCAAACCGAAGCACTCTACATCTTAACAAAGTCCAACAACACAAGATTTGAGTTCATCTTCACAAATGTGGTTCCAGGAAGTCCACGGCTCTTTACTTCTGTCATTGCCGTCCACAGGTGAAAAACAACACTGATGGAAATGTTTGATTCTCTGATTGCATTCGACACAAAATGTATGTCCTGCTCAAAATGTTCAAATGTCTTGTTTTCTCACAGGGCCTACGAGACATCTAAAATGTACAGGGACCTGAAATTGCGAGCTGCTCTCATTCAAAATAAGCAGCTAAGACTGTTGCCCCGCGAGCAAGTGTATGATAAAATTAATGGAGTTTGGAATCTATCCAGTGATCAGGTAATGGTGCTTGAATATGTGCCTGTTTAAATAAATTCCTTAACTTTCTGTCTTTTTCAGTTTGCTTAACATACAAACATATTTAGAGTTTTCAATAAAGTTGAATAAGGATAGCAGTTGCATGGAAATATTTTTTAACAATGTGACGTGATTTTTCTCAATTAATTACGTTGTTTGTATGTCACTTGGTTCTACTACCTTGACTGATGTTTTCTTTCTTTTAGGGTAACCTCGGAACCTTCTTTATCACCAATGTCAGGATTGTGTGGCATGCCAACATGAACGAGAGCTTCAACGTCAGCATTCCTTACCTTCAGATTGTAAGTATGATACACTACATAACATCATCTATCCAGTTCTTACTTTCTGTCGGACTTTTCAAGTAAATGGGAAAAATGAGTGACAATAACAAGACGCTGGCTTATTAAAGAAGCAATGGATGGATATTCTTAACAGCATATACAGTATGGGACGTATTAATACATTTAAGATAACAGAAAGAAAAGGGAGAAGAGTTTTGGTCTAAATGGGTTTCGAATAACAACTTCTGTTGCCTTTTTTTCGAACTCCATTTTGATTGGTTCCAATTAACAGGATTCTCCTATTTCCTTTTTGTGTTGCTAATTCATGGCTCAAAATGTTTCTAAACTCATCCTCACAATATGGCATTTAGTACAGATAACAGATACTGTGATGTAGATAGTAATATTTGAAATAGTACCATAACAAACATACACACTCCATCTATTATGTGCTGAGGAGCACCTCAGTGAGAGCTGCAATCTGTGTGGTTGTGATTTGGCTGGTTAGTACCTCTTTTAGGGCTCGTCTGTAAGAATTTTGGTTTAAAACATTCAAATGAACCACCATATTCAACAGAAACAACAGTGTTGACATTATGTCCAAGAGGTTTGTGTATTGTTTTGCAGAGACATTTACTGAAGTTAGCATGCTAAACAGCTAGCTCCAGACTGTTCTGTCTCATAATACCACTCTGAGCTCCCAGTCTGTACCTCTGTACCAACTGAGGTAACTAGCAAACAGCAGCTACAGTGAGCAAAAGTTAGCAGTTACTCTGGTGATACACCGCCCCCTATTTGTTGGGAGTCACTTCGACAGGTGGTAAGTTCTTACATATTGCACCTTTTTTAATATATAGTATCCCAAAAAGAGAGTGAGTGAGAATGAGTTATTTTTATTAGCATGAGGGCGGCTGTAGAGCGGGTCTTCTAGTAATCGGAAGGTCACTGGTTCGAATCCCGGCTCCCCCCAGCTGCATGTCGAAGTGCCCTTGAGCAAATTGCTCCTGAGCAGTTGGCGCCTTGCATGGCAGCCTCCGCCATCAGTGTATGAATGTGTGTCTGAATGGGTGAATGTGGCAAGTGTTGTAAAGCGTTTTGAGCAGTCAGTAGACTGGAAAAGTGCTATAAAAATGCAAGACTAAGACCATTTATATTTGTTGAGTTATTCATTTCAGCAGCACTGTGGCACTAAAGCACATGAGCTGTTACTGATTATCCTGTTTATATAATAAAACCATGTATTTTTACTCTTTCACTGTGAGACAATGAATGCATTTTATTTATACATTTTTGTAATCCTTTTCTCCCCAAAGTGGTCCATCAGGATAAGAGACTCAAAGTTTGGCTTGGCTTTGGTGATCGAGAGTTCACGCCAGGTAACCTGTTTTTCTCTGCAGTTTGATTGACTGATCACAATGTACTGATCTGATATTATTACGAGTTCCTTTTTTCTTTGTCCTTCCTTTGTTGCTTTTAATATACAAATACACTCTGTCGTTTTGTTTGCAGAGTGGTGGATATGTGCTCGGGTTTAAGATCGATCCTGTGGATAAGCTTCAGGATGCACTTAAGGAAATCAACTCATTGCATAAGGTGTACTCTGCCAACCCAATATTTGGAGTGGAATATGAAATGGAAGAAAAAGTAAGCAGCTGTGCAGAACATGACAATGAATAATCCCTAACACCTAAATTAAATTAAACTAAATTAACACGTCAGAAACTGTAAACTCGTCAAACTAGAAACAAACTGACTCCAACATACTCTGCATACTTTAATTTAAAAGTTTAACTGTTCAATTTTTACTCTACATTCGTACAAATGTTTTGTGACTGTTTATTGTTGTTGTTTTTTTCACCAGTTCACCTGATCTTGTTGTCATAGCTCTGCTTTTGTTGTCCATACAATGATTTCAGCCACAGCCGCTGGAAGAACTCACAGTGGAACAGCCTGCTGATGACGTGGAGATTGAGCCTGATGAGCAGACTGATGCTTTCACAGTGAGTGTTGCACTCATCATCACTCCTCCGGGAGTCAGTCAGGGGTTTAGTTTTCATACTCTCAGAATAGCTGTCTGCTCATGCTCCTCAGCATGATGAACAAACATGAATTTATGTTGCCTAGTGCTCATGTTTGTATGGAGTGGTGTTCAGCCAATTTGGCCCTGTTGGTTGGATTAAATGTGTGAATTGTGTGTTGTTTGCCAACAGGCTTACTTTGCTGATGGAAATAAGGTAAATCCTCACAGCTTTTTCTATCACCAGCTTTAATTGTAGCATATGTTTTGTAGTATGTTGTGTCCTAACATATTTTGAGTTATTTTTTGTTCCAAAGCAGCAAGACCGAGAGCCAGTGTTCTCTGATGAGCTCGGCCTCGCTGTTGAAAAGCTGAAGGACGGCTTCACACTTCAAGGATTGTGGGAAGTCATGGGCTGAAATAATATCAAACATGTATGAACTCTATGTAGATATTGTGATCATTAAGGCAGCAGTATATTTATTTATAGGCCAGGTGGAAAGTTGTACAGTTTGTGCATAGGTACTTTTTCATGTGTGACATATTTATTGTTGGGATATTTGTATAAAACATATTTTCTTGTAGTGAATAGAATGTGAAATATAATGTACTTTGTATTATTTAAATGTAATAAATGTATTTAAATAGATATTAAAGAGTAATTTTTATGTTTCATGGATGAATGCAGCAAATTTGTACTGCATCTCACACATAATTCATTTGTATGTGGAAAGAACACAATGATCTCAAGCTAAATACATAACAGCACAATGCACTTAAGTATTTAAACAATCTAAAGACAGGATAAACTGTCACCACCTGTGGCAGCAGCTGCTCACTGACCCTGTCTGCTCGTTAGATAACTCCCCTGAGGATTGTGGAGTGAGTTGACAGTGGAGTCCAGTGGTCATAACTATCAATGAACTGTGATTCACTCCACTATGGTTGAGGTGAAAGTCGGCAGTACAAATATTACTATATTACTTGAGTAAAAGTCTTAAAAGTATCAGATATTAAATGTACTTAAGTATCAAAAGTACAAGTTAAAGTAAATTAAAAATATATTTACTTTTTAAATACTGTATACTATGGCAGCCCAATTATTGTTCTGGCCAAATATCAGGTCCAATATTTAGTATTTAGAATGAGTGTTTGTTAATCTGCCGATTGCCAATAAAATACATTTCAAAATGTGCTACTTTGGCTCTGATACAGCATGCAATCTGGAAACAACCTAGTAACTACAGTTATCAAATCAGTAGTGAAGTAAAAAAGTACAATATCTGTCTCCAATATGTAGTGGAATGGAATTATAAAGAAGCAGATAATGGAAGTACAATTGTCTCAAAATGTTATTTAAAGGTGGAATATGTGTGAGAATTAGCCACCTGTTGAATGAATATTCTAAACAGACAGGGGGGACAGTATATCACCAGAGTAACTGCTAAATTATGCTAACAGTAGCTTACATTAGTTAGTTAGCTTAGTAAGCCATGCAGCTTCAGTCTGGACCTGGAGCTTGAAGACAAAGTGTTGGTGTTAATGCTGCTAGGGTTAACTTTATCATGATAACTTCAGTAGAACTAAAGTTCATTGAGTGCAAAGATTTGAGACTTACTTGTAACTAACCAAAAAAATGGGTTGGTCTCACCTCTGCCCTAGAATACACAAGATTGTAATAAATGCCATCCATATCTGTGAACACAAAGTACTGGAGCAAATGCTCCTGCCATTGTGCGTTTTGTGCTCTAGAATTCACGTCTTTTTTGTTTCCGTCCTCTTAAACAGACAAAAGTAAATGACATGAACAGATCACAGGTTATTTTTGTGTGGCAGTACAACAATGTTGTTACTAATCACCAGGGTGACGAGGCTCCACAGTTGTTTTTACTCTATGACAGCTGTATGAGCTCTCCGGTTTGGCCAACCTGAATTCCTCACAGATGGGATGCTTGGCTATATTTAGAGGGGCACGGTTATATTGAAGTGGCTTCAGACCTGGCTGCCTATAGTTCTCTGTCTTCACCAGCTACGCCAGTCTGTTGTGAACTGCCCCACTTCTTCCATCTGCTTCCTGTCCGATCAGAATGGATCCCCAAGGCTTGAGGGAAGATCTCCGTCTGTTTCAAACCACTTTGCTGCAGGATGGACTCAAAGAGCTCCTGAATGAGAACAAGTTGATCGACTGTGTCCTAAAAGTTGGAGACAGGAGCATCCCCTGCCATCAGCTCATTCTGGCAGCTTGTAGTCCGTATTTCCGGGAGATATTCTTCTCGGCGGATGACAAAGAAGTGGACAAAAAGGAGATAGTTCTAGAGAACCTGGACTCTGGTATCATGGAGTGGATTGTAAACTACATGTACTCAGCAGAGATTGACATCAACGACAACAATGTGCAGGATATTCTGACCGTTGCCAACCGCTTCCAGATCCCCTCAGTATTCACGGTTTGTGTGAATTTTCTCCAGAAGAAGCTGTCAAAGAAAAACTGTCTCGCCATCTACAGGCTGGGACTGATGCTGAACTGCGCCAGACTGGCAATGGCAGCACGAGATTACATCGCAGATCGGTTCGAGAGCGTAGCCATGGATGAGGACTTCCTCGACCTTGCTCCAGCTGAATTTTTTGCTGTGATTGGAGCAGATGCACTCAATGTAGAGAACGAGGAGTTGGTGTTTGAGACCCTCATGAGATGGATCAGGAAAGACAAAGAGAAGCGTGTGAAATCCTTAGAAGAGGCCTTTGATTACATTCGTTTCCGTTTACTCCCGGAGAAGTACTTCAAGGAAAAGGTGGAGAAGGACGACCTCATAAAGGCCAATCCTGAACTTCTGAAAAAAGTCAAAGTCATAAAGGAGGCGTTTGCAGGGAAGCTTCCTAAGAGTGAAAAGGGAGATGAGGAAGGGGAGGAGGGAAAGCTGCCTGGCTATCTGAACAATAACCGCAGATACGGTATGTACGCCAAAGACGTGATCCTTATGATCAGCGACACTGCTGCTGTGGCCTATGATGCCCAGGAGAACGAATGTTTTCTCGCTGCCATGGCGGAACAGGTCCCCCGAAACCACGTCAGTCTGACATCGAGGAAGAACAATCTGTACGTGGTGGGGGGGCTGTTTGTAGATGAGGAGAACAAAGAAAACCCGCTACAGTGTTACCTCTACCAGGTATAGACATCTCATTTACATCGCAGATGCACCGAACACATCAGAAGTAAACTGGTTTGTCAAAAATATTTATGTGTTTTTCAGTTGGACAATCTGGCTGCTGACTGGACTGCTCTGCCACCCATGCCCTCCCCCAGGTGTCTGTTTGCGATGGGGGAGTTTGAAAATCTCATCTTTGCTGTGGCAGGAAAAGATTTAGAGTCCAATGAGTCTCATGACACTGTTCTGTGCTATGACACTGAGTAAGTTTAGCACACCAACCATTTGGATATTTTCCCTGTTTTTTACTGTTGAACACATTTTATTTTATCTGCCATTTTTTTTAGAAAAATGAAGTGGACTGACACTAAGAAGTTGCCTTTGAAAATCCATGGCCACTGTGTGGTCTCTGAGAACGGGCTGGTGTACTGTATCGGAGGCAAAACAGATGACAAGTAAGACTGCAAAACCCATTAGATTTTATATAAAGTCAAAATCTGATTTTACATGACATTAACCTTTTTGGGAATCTTTTTTTTTTCTCTCTGGTAAAGTAAAGCCACCAATAAGATGTTTGCATACAACCACAAGAAGTCCGAGTGGAAGGAGGTGGCCTCAATGAAGACAGCCAGGTCGATGTTCGGTGCAGTTATCCATAATGGGAAGATTGTTGTCGCTGGCGGAGTTACTGAAGACGGCCTCACAGGTTCATGTGAAGCCTACGACTTTGGAACCAACAAGTAAGTTTATTATACGTTAAGTATAGGCCCCTCAAAGTTGACAAAAGTGGTAGTTGTTCTTCTCTGATACCCTATTTGATGAAGTTTTGTTGCTCATACTTTTCATTATTGAAGGCATATATCAGCTATTTTGAAAAATATTATAGGCCACTTTCATTTCTGAATATAACTTAACCATGTTCAACTGAATTTCAGTCAAATATTCTTAAAATGTTGCAGCTTTCTTTCTATATTTGAAGGATTTTCTTAGTTGTAATGAGAACATTACATAGAGACATTTAGAAAAGAAAGAAAGTAAAACGTGAGATAAACGGCACACAAAGAAACAAACTTACTATGAGGAATTTTTAACACACCAGAATCAACTAAAATGAAAGTTCCTCTTAGCAACTTTAAGTGAAAGTAGAAATGCAGTAATACGCAAATACTCCATTAGAAGGCCTCCATTTTTAAAGCTATTTAATGTTATCGGCACAGTGTAATTAAAAGAGCAATTAAGAAAATAGGGCCAGATTTTTAGCTTTAATTAAACAAAATAAAAACAGATATAATGTTGATGCTTTCTTTCTTCTTCCCATAATTGTCCTGACCCCTCACTGAACATAGGAAATTGTTGGACCAACACAAACTAATTAAGTTTTTTCAACTAACTTTGAAAGCAATTGTGTTTAACTTGTTTCCTTGATTTTGAAAAAAACCTTAATTCATTTGGGTGTTACCAACTGAATTATTTCTGTATTATTAAGTTATTAACTATGTTTATTTTTTGTGGTGCTCATCATTTCTAAACCTCCTGGTTAGTATCCACTGCTTTAAATCCATATAAAGAAAAATCAAAAGAAAAAGATATTTAAGACAACTAAAACACAACAATGTCACATTAATACAGCTGAATGCACCTTGTGGTCACAGGTGGTCACCCTTCCCAGAGTTTCCCCAGGAGAGGAGCTCAGTGAACCTGGTCAGCTGTGGAGGCTCGTTGTATGCTGTAGGAGGCTTCGCCATGGTGGAGAACGAGAACAAAGAGTGTGCACCCAGCGAAATCATCGACATTTGGCAGTACGTAAATAATAGAATATCTTTCTTCTTGTTCACTTTCTTTTACGCTGATGACCCCCCCACCCCC
>OMLP01012694.1:22425-41650 GCA_900302685.1 Spondyliosoma cantharus
GTATGATGGTAACTTGTTTTCACTATCTTACCAGGTATGAAGAGGACAAGAAACAGTGGACTGGCATGATTAGAGAGATGCGTTATGCAGCCGGAGCCTCCGTTGTGTCAATGCGTCTGAATGCAGCCAGAATGCCCAAACTGTAACAACAGTCCAGGGACATACGAGGAACTTTAACTTTACTGCTGTAGGCAAGAATATTATGTTCATGCTCTTATTTAGTGACTCCTTCAACATTTTAACATATCAGGCACTCATCTCCTTTAGCTGTTCTATGAGTTCTTTATTACTCATACAGGAAGTCATTGAAGTCTAACACTGAACAGTCGCTGTTGTTTGGACCAGATATTGTTGTTTCTGACCTTCTAAAACATATCACTCATTGACGGACTCCCCACCACCTGACTTCCACCCATTAATGTGAGTTTTATTGCTGTTAACTGGTAAAGGCTTGCATACTGTAGAGATTCCTCTGTTATTCCAGTCAGTTACATAACTAAAAACTATTCAAAATTAAAATATCTTCCACAGACTCAATGTGTCTATTTGACATTTTAGATTTTATTCTGTATACAATACTTAAGTATGGATGTTATACAAAGTCAAAGATTTTTTCCCCCGGTGCATATTGATGATACATTTAAACATTTCAATACTGCTGTTGCTTGTTTTTATAAAAGAAAAGTGTCAAGTCATTTTTCATTATCCATTATAGTTTGGAATCAGTGTTTAGTCTTTGGAAAATGTCCGATGAGGGGCCAGATATATCAGCTGATGTTAGTATTGAACCTTGGTTCATGCTGAGGGTTGCCATGTTGACTTCCATAAAGGAGACCTGTTATGCTTTTTTGTTTACCTTTCCTTCAGTGTTTTCTAAATGTTGTTGTGCATGTAAAAGGTACTGAAAGTGAAAAAGGTCCAAGTCCACACCAACAGAAGCTCCCTTCTCCCACAGAAAACCCCACTCCTGAAACACCTCATCAGTAGTCCCGCCTCTAATTCTGTGACATCACAGTACTACATAATTCATGCTTAGCCACTAGTTTGGTACATATGAATTGATTTAGCACAGCTGCTCTGTTGTTGTTGTTGTTAGCAATGCTGGCTCAGCTGACAGAGGAGACTGGGTATTCAGGAGGTGGGCCTGAAAGAGACAAGAGTGCTTTTTTTGTCTTTGTTTTTTTTTTTTAGGCACCCAAAAAGTATTAGTACTAGCAACCCATTATGAACCTGAAAATGAGCATAATGTCTCCTTTAACAGCCAGTGGTGGAAGCGGTATTCAGATCCTTAGATGTAGTAGTATAACACTGAAAATAGACCATGACAAGTAAAAGTTGTACACACTACATGAGTAAATCTATTCTTCCAAATATGTAGAATAGCAGGCCCTTAATCTTTAGTTGTGATAAGTTATCTAAAACATCAATTTGCTTGTTAAGCAACGCTGATAAAACCCCATTAATGTTCGATATAAAAAAAGAGACTCAAGCCATACAATTTTCTTTAAATTACTAATTTTAATACGAAAGCACATAATATACAATGTCACTCAACATGAATGAGTTAGATCCATGTCAACTTTTGCTCAATAACTAAAAATAAGGAGCACTTCATGTATATAAACATATTTTTTTTTAAATCTCTGTTCAGTCGTTCAACCTCGAAATTCTCCAAACCCAACTCAAAGCTCAGCGCTGAATGTAACATGACTTTCATTGTTCAATAAGTCTTTTTAAGAAGAACCCTCTTTAAATATTTTCTTCCTCAGATATTCCTTCCAGGCGTCCTGTGTCGAGAGCTCCATAGAGTTCCATTCATAGTGAGGGATCTGTCAATAAAACAAATTATTTATTTCACCATCTGAGAGTTCTTCTGTAATATCACTGATGTTTAAAGTATTCAGTGTTCAACACCACATGAACACCATGTGAAATCTTTATGTTTCCTCACCTGAACCACGCGGTATCCCAGAATTTCAAGGTGTCTTTTTCTCATCAGAGCTTCACCTTTCATGCGGTGAGAATTCTTGCAAAAGGTCTTTGAATCAAGGAAGTCCACAGCAACTCTGTGGGATAAGGAGAAACAGAGCGTCAAACATATTTAATTTCCGAGTGGTCTCATTATTCATCTTTAGTATTCTGGGTGTTTTCAGATATATCCGTACCGCTGAGCTCCAGGAGGCAGTGTCTCCCTGATGTTCTCCACGGAGCTCCCTCCCCAGTGAACTTTTGCCCCGTCTGAGATCTGTAGTGCGCTCAGCTCGCTGTAAGGCAACGGCTGCAGGTTTCTGTCCAGAATGCATTCAAAGTCTGAGAAGACAAAATAAGGACATGTTATTCGCTTATACGAATATTCGCTGTTTGCTATTCACTTCTTCTGAAGCCTGCGTTACCTGTTTCTGTGTGATCTCAAGCCAAGTTTTGTTTACCTTTGACCAAATGGATGTGACACTTCTGTACTTCTAGCATGTTTTAGCCTGTATTTAGTACATCATCACAATAACAGACTGCAAACTGTAGCATAAAACTCGAACACACTGTTTTTACTCTGTGATCGCTTTATTTTTTTCAGAAGACTTTCGTAAAGAGAAAAATGTAATAAAATATCAAATCAGTGATTAATGCCAAGATGGAAAACTACCCAATATGACTCACCTATGGTGTAAAAATATGGGGTGACAACTGCCATTCGAACACGGTTCATGCCATCGAGAACTTCACCCAGCATTTTGTGGATTTGCTGCTGTGCAGGACTGCCTGAACCACCCCCTGAAAAACATTTTAACAGGAAAATGAAATAATTTAAATGAATTACATTACTTTTTTAAAAACCCACTTGAACTAGAAAACAGTTTCTCTGTTCATCTACATGCCTTTCTTTTGCAACTGCTTGCAGTAGCGCTCATGAAACCACGGCACCTGGAACTCAGGACACTGGAGACACGTGGCCCGATTGAGGTCCATGAGGCGCAGTCTGGTGCGCATGTTAAGGACATCAGAGAGAGCTTTAAGAAGTAAAGGGGAAGAGTTACATTGGTCCTATTAAACAAGTATAAACTGCTTGAATACTTTGCTGCTGATGCCTAGAAACAATTATATTTAAATAGTATACCATGTAGGATTTTCCTAAAAAAAAAAAAAAAGTAAGTCATGACCCACTAGAAATATGTGGTGGTATCTGTATCTCCACAGACCCGGCTCTCTGATTATTTTGTCTTAATCTGTCTTAATCTTTGTCTTGGTCTGTGTGTCTGTTTGACTGAGGGCGGGTCTGAGCTACAGAGGCACACAGAGCAGAGAGCAGAGTGGACAGGATGGAGCCTGTACTACGGCAAAGTTCACACAAAATCCGGATATGAGGCACGTCCATGCAGGGTTGTGCATTCTGGTATGTTGTGAAACATTTTACCTTGATCAAAAAATTGCACCTCCCGCAATTTGGATGAGAACGTAAGCACTGTGAAACAATCAGGAAAATAAAGTTTTGTTTCTGATTCAGTGCTTTGTTCTCGCTTATGATACTCCATCTCTTCATTTACTCTCTAGCTCACTCGACCACAGCAGCTCTCTCCCTCTTTTTCTTTCCGACTTTTTTGGTGTGCTTACAAACAGTAACCGACAACTCCTAAAATTATAAACCAAGTGGGGACATACTTTCTAGTTGGGCATCCAGCTTTCCCAGGAAGTCTATAGTGAAGATTTCTCTGATGATTTCTCCGGGGAAACAGTCAGCCAAAGCAAAGCAGTATGCCAGGAAAACCAGCAGATGTGGGTCAAGGGAGCCTACGAACACAAAGACAAACTTTAAGTGTAAGCTTAAACTAAGAAAAAGAAAATGTGTAAACTGATCCACTTACTGATATGAGGAGTGACGTGCTGGATACAAACATCATACAGCTCGTCCGCTTGTACAGGATCATAATTGAGGACTGAGAAGGGCAGCAGGATGGCATATATTGCAGAGTGATGAATCTTTAAAGTCATACAGGAAGAATACAGTTAATATATGTTTAATTACTGCAGACATACCATTCTGTGATGTTTCTTAAAGCACCTTGTCAATGTCTTTAATGACCACACTGGCGATGTGGTCCATCAATGGGGGGCAGAGGTGACCTATCCTGGATAAGAGGAGGGTCAAGTCAAACACATTTGTCCAGTTTATTTGGTCGATCATCCTCTGCAGTGTCCCCATTGTTTCTTCAACCAGTATTTCCTCGAACCACTCTCCCGAAATGTACTTGAGCTCATCCAGCAACAAGTCCAGCCGGTCAGCTGTCTGCAGCCTCTCGTGTCCGCAGCGGTTCATGGTCTGCAGCAGACGGACGTACCTACTGGGAGTGTTGTGGCGGTAGGAGGGATCGTTCCGCACCCACTTGGCGACAGCAAAAGAAATGGCGCTGAGGTCGCTGAGACTGCACTGGGTCACCACTGCATCTACCCGCGAGATCACGCACTTCTCAATCCGTGGGCAGGGCAGCATGGACAGAACACGGGTCAACATGGTCACTTCGGAGGGGAAGACGCTGCGCTGCAGAAAGCTGCGAACAAGGAATGATTAGTTTATGCTTTATTTAATCACAAGTGTTAAGCAAAATTGCCTCCATCTCAAATATAGACTTACTTGAGCAGAATGGTTCTTAGTTTGATGAAGAGTTTGGGGTTCTGGTATTGCAGCAGAAGAAGGGCTTGAGTGACTCTGGCCACCTCCACCGGCTTGTAGACATGAAGGTGTCTTTGGATTACTGATGCAACTCTAGAACATTGTTTAGTAATAAAAACATTTTACAAAATATGTAAGTAGACATTTCAATTTATCAGCAGGGGAGAGATAAATACAAAATATACGTAATGTTATGAAAAGGATCCCCCTTAAGTTTGTTTGTTTTAAAGGAGAGGTAAATACAGAATAAACAATCTGTTCATCAACATTATTTTTAGCCATTACTGTTCTGACATCTATCATTGCTTTTCAGCTGACATATGTGGTAATCTTGAGCTTGAACTCTGAGAAATTACTGGCTGATGTTTTGGCTCCATTTCTTAAGCTATGCAGTTGCTATGACATGGCGTCTAAAGGTGTCAAAACACTTACATGTAATGCTTTGTAAGACCTTCTCAGAATAAAACTATTTTTCTTTTTCAAACATTGTACATATATGGTCCATTGCAGATTTTATGTAGGAATATGGTTATGACACTGAGTTAGGTTTATCTATATTTTGCCAAAAGCTGAGTGCCAGTATAAAGTAAAAAGACAGTATTAGGTTCAGTTGTAGTTTTGAAGATCTCCTAATCCTAATCTCCTGTTTAAGACAAAGATATGAACTGACTTGTTCAGTAAGCTCAGGTTCCTGCTCTGAATGTCCTCGAGAGCTTCAACTAGAGCCATAGCCTGCTGTGCATTGAGCTCATCCACCAACAGGAGGGCAGTGTTCTGCAGCCTAAGAGAGATGAAACCACATTGGAGACCCGTGAGACTAAAGAATTGCTGTGAAGGGTTAGACCTCCACTGACTATGTTACAAACCTTTCTCTGATCTCCTGACTGGCCATTGGAGCCAGACAGAAAAATAGTCTAGTGAAGGAGGAAGGATCGTTGCTTGAATCGAGCAGTTCTGTGAGTCTTTGTTTAACAGCCAGCTTGAAGTCGCAGTTGCTGAACTGCAGGGACTGATACAGCCCCAAGATGATGCCGATATTTTCTGCATCCAGCGAGGAAATGTTGCACAGCAGGATCTTGTTGCATTTCTCCAGCAGAGGACGGTGACTTTGCCTTATGTTGCGCAGGAACTGCACCACTCTCCGCGGGGTGTTGTAATTTGAGCCGTTCGCATTGTCCAGGAGAAGGTCCACCCTGTTAATGAGGGCATCTCGGAGCCGGGGAGACGCCAAGGACGACACACCGAGCATCAGCGTAGTCAGGATCCTGGGAAACCACAGTCGGAGAGTAAATATACAGTAAGAGGTACTTATATTTGAAGGCATTTGATCTTATGTGACTCATGACCAACCTGGCGTCATCAATAGATGACAGCTTCTGATCCACAATATTGGTGATGTGGCCCATTAGAGGACTGTTATGAAGCTGCTGATCACTTAGACAGTTGGCTAACTTGGATAGGGAGGCCATTGAAAATCTGCAAAAAAAAAATTCAACATCAGTAACACTTCATTAGTGCTGAAACAATAAAACGATCAATCCAGAAATCAACAGAAAATGTCAATGTCATTTAACTTTTAAAAAAAAATTGGTTTAGGACTGATGGCTAAAACGAGACAGTTGAGGGCATCACCTACTATTTATTTTTTAGCATTTAACAATAAATTGAAAAATAACTTCATGATTACTAAATAATCACAATCACAGTTGCAGCTCCAGATGTCACTTAGAGCTGCACAAAACAATCGATTAGTTGTCAACTACTGAACTGATCGCCAACCATTTTGATAATCAAATCAAGTGGTTTTAGTAATGTTGTAGGGAAGAAAGTGTCCTAATTCTGTGATTCCAGCTTCTTAATGTGAATGTTTTCTGGTATCTTTACTCCTCTATGACAGTTAACTTCTGTAAATATCTTTGGGCTGCAGACGAAATGAGAAATCTGAGTAAGTCCTCTCTGGCTCTGGAAAACCCTGATCGATCCTTCTTGCTCTTTTTCTAACATTTTATAGACCAAACAACTAATTGATTAATCAAGAAATAATTTACAGAGTCATCGAAATGAAAAAGGAATTGTTAGTTGCCCTATATGTCATCACCAGACTGAAAAAAAAAAAGCAATGTAGTGCAATCATACCTGTCTACTCTGAGCCATGCTTCTGAAACCAGGTGCTGAACAAGAGTGTCATGTGGATCCACATTCAACCTAAAAGACAATAATACAGAATGTTATCGTTGCTAAAATTCAATCAGATAACACTTAAAGGATAACTCCACCACACATGTAGGTGAGTTTACAGGTTTGGAGTAATGGTGGTATAAAGCCTTTTGTGGCTCCAGAGGAAGCTGCGTGTAGTCTGATAAATTGCCTCCAGTGATGTCACTCAGTGACTTAGTTGCATTGTGGGTAAAGTAGGCACCAGGTTTTGAAAAGCAGTCCAATGGTCTGCATTGCACTCCTACCAACAAATGATCAAAGTCAATGCAGTAGATCGAGAGATGTTGCCTTTTCATTCCACGTCTTCCTCTTCAAAACATTGCACCTACATTACCATTATGCAATTTAGCCAATGGGTGACATCACTGGAATCAGATTACATGCAGCTTCTTCTGAAGCCACAAAAGGCTTTATACTACTTTTTTTCACATATGCAGCAGTTCTCCCTAAGACCTGTAAACACACTTTAATGTGTAAAATTGGTGGAGTTAGTCTTTACACTGATTGTGTCTGTATCTTAACGTACCTGAGGAAACTGTAAAGCATGTCAACCAACACAAAATCATCCATGAGAGCAATTTTGTTCTCCGCCAAAACCCGCAGAGTCAAGAACTGCGGGTGGCTCTTGATGAGATCGACAGTCCGGAGCAGTTGTGGCTTCTCTTTCTGAAACCGCCACAACATTCCCACAGCACAGTTGACATGGCTCACTGTGAGCTTGGCCTTGTTCTTGCCCACCACGTCAAACAGCTGGTCTTCAGCTGAGCAGACCCTCAGCTGGTCCAGGACCTGGTTTCGGTTCACCGTGCCCCCATGCAGGAGCCTCTGGAGAGAGGGGGTGGCACTTCGGAGCCGAAACATCACCCCAGATCCTCAGCTTAAATTAAGTATGCACTGGGGCCTTCATTGTTCCAGCAGTGTCCACTGTCCACCTCAATGTCAAAGCAACAGGTAGGCTCAGTCGGCTGAGATCACATCCACGAAGCTGCAGTCTGGGAGGTGGTAGATGTTTGGTTCTGAATGAGGGACAACTGTCAACTGAACAAAAAGCACAGAAAACAAACACATTATTCCAATCTGTATGACAATGTCTCCATTACATCAAGTTCAGTTTTAAACTGTATATAGAAAAAAACACTTACATGACAGTGAAGTGGGGTAGTTATGACATGCTGACCTCAGGTTCAGATGGTTTCATCTCTCAGTCGGCGGCATTCAGACGTTTCATGACTTTCCTTCAGCGCACCTGAAGGAAGCTAACAGTGGCTAGCTTCAGTATGCTAACCCTGTGCTCACGTGGATAGAGAATCACCTAAAAGGACTGACACCCCCGGATTACACCTGCTAGCTGGATTCGTAGCTAAACTTCTGCAGATTATAGCGACTCAATCTATATACAGCTTGTACAAATACACTGTCATTAAAATCTCCCGTTCAAAGTCAAAATCACCCTGCATGTGCGTTATAATGTTTCACTTCCGTAGCCAGTGATGCAATGAAAGTGGGGGGTTTGTAACCTTCGGTTTTGGCTGTCAGGCAGCAGCTCGTGCGCAGGGAACGCTATACACATGTTAAATGTTTAAATGTTTTCCTGGAGTAATTTTTTAAAAAAAAAACTCTATTACCCATCTACCCCTCTGTATCACTTATAGAAAATATAAATCAAGTTTACTTTGCCCTTTGGTCCACCTAGCACAACTCTACTGACATTACATACTACTACGTTTTACTAAGTTACTGTAGACAGACAGAGGACTTGAGTAAGATATCAAGCAATTTTAAACATACAACCCACAATTCAAAAACAGGCAAATACACGGTCATACAATTCTCCATTAGTTAGGTCACAAATGTGGCAAAACTGGCATGTGAGGTCAAATCGAGTAATTCCATTTCACCACTTGGATTTTAATAAACATAGACAAACACCTTATTGAACCATTAACTGGACATAAATCGACAATGTGGATGATTTAAGCTGCCTGGCCGAGCGCTGCACAGCCTGACAGGCCGTATTCAGGGAACAAATGACACGAGGGTTTCCCCGCTGCGCGCCCCGCTGCGTAGACTGGCGCACGGTTCTAGAAATACATTGACGTCCCCGCCGCGCCATCTTTAGAAAACAGTCAGTCCAGTACTGAATGAAACTTACATTTTCGTCGTTTGTGAGACCTGCTCGTTGTATGGAGTGATATCCTTGGGTATCCAGGTGATGTGATTTCGCACTAACCATGTCTTAACGATATAACGTGCGCAGTTAATGTGAAATTATGTGTTTTACGTGATGTAGAATGAGCCCCTCTAAACGCTGCATGTTGTCTCCCCGAGGATGAACTTGCTAATGCTAACCATTAGCAAGCAGGCCTAGCGTTAGATAGATGCTATGCGTGACCGTGTATCTGCGTGAAACCGTAACGATACAACCCAGACCGATGAGTGTGCGAAGAGGGGCATTTGTGTCTATTAACTTAAACATTAAACTTATCTTCGCAGTTGGCTCTACAGGTCAAGTGGGAACGCGTAGCTAGTTAGCTAATGCTAGCTTGCGTGTCATAAAACAAACGAGCGTTAGCCAGTCTAGTTTACATACAACCCAGCTGCGTTTACCCAGACAGTGACGTTCGTCTTATCGATTTAATAACCTGTCAATGATCTGAAAACATTTGAAGTCAACATGTTTATTAATTATGTTGCAATATGTAGTTATGATTAGCTATAGCCACCGTAGACCTGGTCATACCATGTAGGTGTGCAGGATATTCACCCAAAATCCCGTTTTAAATGACATCCTGCTGGCATCAAGTCATCAGTAGCTTTCTTGATGTTCATCTATGTGTTATCTGTGTCTCTCTCCTCCAGGTGTTTGATCAGTAGAGGTGATCATGGGGATCAAGGTTCAGCGCACTCGCTGCTTCCTTGACATTGGAATCAGTAATGTGCTCGGTAAGACAGAAACCTCTGATGCTTTCACTCAGTTGTTAGTTTATTATGTAATTATTGCTCAAATCAGAGCAGTCCAATAAGAAAGCCATGCTGCAAATGCGAGGTGTTGATTAAACTGCAAAGTCATTTTGTGCTGCTGTTGTCATACTGCAAGGTACAGTATTAAGTCAACCCTGATTGATATCAATTGGGTGGTAAGCATATTAGAAACACCTTAGTTTAATGCAATGCATTTTATTTGCATTACAGACCACTCTTGTAGGGTTTCAGTAGGACACCTTGCAAGGATGTTGTATCAGACTGCATTGATTGCAGCTAGACATACCCAATGAGCTGACAAGTGAAGGTAAATTATTATAACAATAAAGAAAGTAAGGTTAACGTTGCTCTTTCTTCAGTCGGCAGAGTTGTGGTGGAGCTCTTCTCTGACATCTGTCCCAAAACTTGTGAAAACTTCAGATGTCTCTGTACAGGTGAAAACTCTATTTCCTCCACAAGAACATGTCAGAACTTCGCATGGTTTGCATGGATTTTCAACACTGATTCGTAATTTGGTTTTATTCAGGTGAGAAAGGCATCGGCAATGGAACTCAGAAACCCCTGCACTACAAAGGATGTCTCTTCCATCGGATTGTGAAAGACTTCATGATTCAAGGAGGAGACTTCAGTGAAGGTGAGTTCATAAAACTTAATTGTTGTGAATGATTTACATAGCTTATTACTGGTAGTTATGTCCAAATATGGTCCATTCAGAGAAGGGGAGGATAAAGTTTCTCACTGTGAGTCTGTCTGAGTAATTGTCATCAGAAACCTATCAGTTTTTTTACATCAAAGTGTAATATCAATCAAACCAAATCTATTTGAATAACCACTAATCAACAGGCATTTTATATGACCGTAAATATGTCTTTCCTCCTTGCTTATGTTTTATTTATTCTCTGACATCGTAGGAAATGGAAGAGGAGGCGAATCCATCTATGGAGGCTTTTTTGAAGGTAAAGAGGCCACTGTCAGAGCTGTCACTTGTTATCCAAACCGACGTTGGCTTCAAGATGGCAGTACAATCTTCTCCTTTTCCCCCAGATGAAAGCTTTGCAATTAAACACAACAAGGAGTACCTGCTGTCTATGGCCAATCGGGGCAAAGATACAAATGGATCACAGTTTTTCATGTAAGCACTATGCTTATTTCTGTATATTATTGATTTGATGCTATTATTAGATAATTTTGTAGCCGTACAAATATTTATTATTATTTTTTCTGCTGTGACACTTCAGAACAACAAAGCCCTCGCCCCATCTGGATGGGTAAGTGCTGCTTGATTGCATCTGAAATTCTTATTGATTTAATGTACACACAACTTATTATGCTTGGCCTGAGTCAACCTGGATAAAGCTCATCACGTCTTTGTTTTCTCAGTGTCCATGTGGTTTTTGGTCATGTGATTTCTGGCCAAGAGGTAGTTCAAACTATGGAGAACCAGAAAACAGACCCTAACAGCAGGCCGTATGCTGACGTGAAAGTTATGAACTGTGGAGAGCTTGTCCCGAAATCTAAAGGTTTGTTTGTGTGGAAGCATTTTGAGTCCCTTTTTTTAAAAATATTTTTAAAGTAGGTTTAAACTTCAACTTGTGTTTTTTCTGCCGCTGTTTTTTAGCAGATTCAGATTTTAGATTTTATGTAGCAGTACATCTGACAGACTCTTAACTGTTTGCAGCAAAAAAAGAGGAAAAAAAGAGAGAGCGAGCATCTTCCAGCTCCAGCAGCTCCAGCGACTCTGAGAGCTCATCTGATTCCTCCTCTGATTCTGAAGAATCAGAGAAGGAATCAAAGAAGAAGAAAAAGAAGGCAAAAAAGCTGAAAAAGAAAAAGAAGAAGGAAAAGAAAAGGTACTTAATTTATTTTCACACCTAATCCACCTACAGCGTGTACAGAACCTAGTCCCTTATTCTGAGCTGCTGTGCTTCCCTAGGTCAGAGGCTGAAAGTGCTGAAGAAAAAGAACAAGAGGAGGTGGTTACATCTACTGTACGTCCTGAAGAAATCCCACCCATCCCAGAGAATCGATTCCTCATGAGGAGGAGCCCCCAGGCGGTCCAGAAGTCAAACGAGGATGCTGAAAAGGATCAGCGAAATAAAGAGGAAAGGCCAAGAGAGAGGTTAGTTTGAATGAAAAACAGCTGTCATGTCAAACATCCAAACATTTTCTGTGGATTTTCATGCATTGCTTGTTTTTTCTCTCTAGTACTGGCTCAACGTATAATTCTCAGTCATCATATCACAGAAGACTGGTGATGACACGATCTGGGAGGAAGATAAAAGGCAGGGGTCCAAGGGTAGGTGCACGTTGCGTTTGATTAGATTGGAATACGTGACACACAAAAATTAAACTAACATTTAAACACATTTTGATTGCAGACTTTATAGCTCTAGTCAGTAAGTGCTTTGTCGTTTCTCTCATCCAGTGGTACCGGACTCCGTCACGCTCTCGTTCAAGATCCAGAGATCGCTTCCGGCGTAGTGAAACTCCTCCACGCTGGCGTCAGGAGATGCACCGTCAGAGGATGAGGGCAGTCACTGGAGAGCGCTGGATTAAGGGTGACAAGTAAGATAACCTTATTAATGACACCGTTTCTTGTCAGTGTGGCTAAACCAGTTCTTACCATGTCCACTGACTATGTGCCAATGTTATACTTTAACATCTCACAGCTTACATTAAAATGTGATAATATTTCAAGAACAGGCATCACGTAAGCAGACCAAACAAATGTATTGCCTAAAAAACATTGTTGTAAGACCACAACTGTCCGAAAAAAAATGTTTATTGAAAATGGGTAAATTTGTTAACAAATCAATGTATTACTCTTGAAAGAAAAGACTCAATGAAAAAGCAATTCATTTATTTCTGGCAATAAAAAGAGGATTAATAAATAATTTTAATTTAAAATGGGATTTACAAAAACAACTTAAAACACTCAATAGTATATAGATTGAAAACACAAGTTAGTTAGTTAGTTACGCTGCAATAATGACCGAAATAACTTGTGATCTTGAGAAAATTTATAAAATTTAACTCGTTATCACGAGAAAACTCAGGAAGTGATCTTTGACACATGATTGTTGAGAGCTTCCGGGCGGTTTTGTTAATTTAGCCTCTCCTTGTAGCATTTCTGTGACAGGTTTAACAATACCAAGTAACCATGGGATGTAAAGAGAGCATGTTACATCCCAAAAGTACAATTTATTTATTAGTTAATTAGTTAGTTAATTTTGATTAATGACTAGTTGTGTCATTTGTTGTCTTCCATAGCCGTCATGTAGCTTCATAATGTTTCCTGGTGTCAGATGTTGTGGTCTGTTGGTGATATTTACTCTTAATTTCACAGAGGTGACATGAATGACAACAAGGGTGAGCCTGCTAAAGCTCCGAGAAGAGAGAGGCGCACCTCTGAAAACCCAGCTGAGGGTAAAAAGGAAAAGAAAACGCGGTCACATAGATCCAAAAGCAAAGAAGAGGATACTGCAGAGAAGGATGAGAAGCAAAGTAAACACAAGGCAAAGAAAAGGGATAAATCTCAAAGCCGCAGCAAAAGCAGAGACAAGAGGAGGAGGTCAAAAAGCCGAGAGAAGGATCACAAGCATAAAAGTGATGACAGAAGAGGTCGCTCAAAGAGCAAAGATCGAGATGCAAAAAAGAAAGAAAAGGAGTCTGAATCTGATCATAGTAAAGATAGAAATAAAGGTCACGAGTCTGATAAAAAGCCTAGGGAAGACACCAAAGGCAGAAATGGTGAGAGAACTAGGACAAAGTCACAAAGCAAGGAAAGAACGACCACAAAAGACGGGCACAGATCTGGTAGCAGGAACAGGGATAGGAGTAGACCTGCAGCGTCAAAAGACAAAGAAGAAAGACGAGAAAAAGACAAAGAGAGGGGCAGAGAGCGCAGCAGGAGTCAGGACAGAAGACACAACAGTGAAAGGGAAAATAAGAAGCGAGGAACATCCAGGGATAAGGACCACCGAACAAGAAGTCCAGACAGAAACAAGCCGAGAGACTCGCACAGAAGCAGGCGCTCCAGAAGCAAGAGTAACAAGAGAGACCACAGCAAAGATCGGTCCTCTCATAGGAAGGACAGAGACAGAGACGCTGCCAACCAAAGGAGAAGACGCAGCAGCAGCTCCGAGAGCGATAGAGACAAGAAGAGGAAGAGTCAGAAGAGTCCAGATTCCAGACGGAACAGAGGGAATAGTACCTCCAGGTCCAAAGACAGACGAAGTCCGTCTAAACCAAGACCAGATAGCACGAAAGGCAGAGACAGGAACGACAGCAAGAGGAATAAATCGAGCTCTAGCTCCAGCTCTGACAGTGACTGACGATAAGGGAGCTTTCATGTCCCTATTTTATACCCACTATATATGTAGTGTGCAACACCAGCTTTCCATCTAAAGAAGGACTTATTCACATTCCTCATTCAGTGTAAAAAAAACTCAGCCAAAGCTAACGTGAAGTGAAAAAAACTGTGAAATTGCAACAGATGCTAGAGAAGAGAAAAAGCTGCAGTGATGGACTTGAAGCATCATGTGAGCTTTGGCCAAAATTTGATTTGTCACTGAATGGAAGTTGTGGATTTGTCCCCCTTTTAAGTGCGTTATACTGTTGATGGGGAGCTGAGGCTGCATGGTCGGTTTAGAAAAAAGGAGAAGACTTTCTTTTAATTGTAGATGACCAGAGAAAGAGAAAGTTGAAGGCTTTGAAGGCTGTTTTTTTTTTTGTTTCTTGTGGATTCTTTTGTAAATTATATTTTGGCTTTACAAAAGTTAACTTTTCAGACTGTTTGTAAAAAGCAGATTCAAGATTTTACTGCAAGTTCATGCAAGTGTCTTTATTTTCCCCACAAGGACATTTTCTCCTGAAATTTGATTTGATATTATTAAAAACAGTTGTAAGGACCGTGTCCGAGTTTGGCAAATGTCTGATGTTTACCTGTCAACTTATTTTTACTACAGCAATCAAACTGAAAGTGAACATTCATAATTTCTTGCATGCTGATCCCTGCCATAATTAGATAAATGATGTACTTTTTTAAATGTACATCCACAACCTTTTACTGTAATCTTACTTGTTAACCAGTTTTGAGATACCTCTGGTTTGTTTTGTTTTTTGAATGGATAATGTGTCAATGTCATGCTGTAAGTACGACATAAAATCAATTTGTATAAATTGTGTTTTGTGCAAATTGGTTTTAAGAACTCGACTGCCATGTAGAACGAATTAAAAGGCTCAACTTTGATTTTAATCAGTTGTTTTACTATTTTGTAATTGCCGTCACAACATACAATCATATCTGTTCGAAGCCCAAACATTGGCATCCAAAAACAGAGTTATAAAAGCGGTGATAAAAGGAAATTCGCACAGTACTGTTAACATCCACTGTCAGGTTTGATCACCTGCTGTGGTGATTAATCCAGTTCTGAAACTGCCAAAATAAAAAAAAGGAATATATAAATGGCTCAAATAAATTCTATGCAATTAAATAAACACCATTGGTATTTTGAATTTAGCATTTTATAAATGTATATTTTCAATTTCACTAATTAGTTATTTCTGTATTTAGTTCTGTATTATTTTTCATATGTATGTAAATAGGTACATTAATGAAAAAACAAAAACTAACTAAATCAAATGGATTAAATAATGGAACCAATACAAAGGTGAAAATACAGAAAATATTTAAGAACAAATATCAATTTGTTACATTTTATAAAATGCCTACATCTGTTTTTAATATTTTTTCGTGTACTTTGAATATTTATTTTTTTAAAACCCATTTTTCCATTTATTTTTAGTCCTACGCAGGGCAACTATTTTCAAACAAAAACTCAGAATGTTTCTTTGGGTGTTCACCACAAGTTGAACTTCATTACAAAATGTATAAATGATGATGTGTAATAAGCAGTAGAGCATTCTGACTTAATCATTGCGCAAAATACGTGAGAATGTTGTGTTAAGCTACTTAACATGTATTTAACCAACACTGTAAAACATCCCTGCACATGTTTTTCTTTCCAAAATCAATCCCTATTTACTATATAGATTATATAATGTACAGTGAACATTAAGCATAGTGTACAAAGTACCCTCAAAAATGTCATCAATTGGACAAAATAGTGGTGTCATGGAGAGTGAGAGAGCATCTATTTACAAGTCTGAGGGGTGCACATAAATCAGGATTGTTTCAGTTTAGGTCACTGCCTTAAACATGTAGCAACATGGTCACAACACCACATCTGAAAGCCATGACGCAGGACAATTTGCAATTTGCTATTAATTATTTAGTGTCTATCAGGGCTATATGAGGAGTAGTGGAGTGATTTCAGATACAGCCTTTGTCAAAATATTTTAAGGATACGACTAAAACATTACATTTAGGGGAGTAACTAATGAGCTGCGAGCGACCAATCACCATGTAAATCCAATTCGCTTCTTTGCTTCTTGAATATCTACAACTTCATGACGCTTTTTAATGTCCTGCGTAGTGCCAGAGACATACTTGGGCATCTGAGCACCGGTTCGGTCCTGAACAAGGTAGACGGGCCTGACTCCGCTAGAAACAGGACCAAAGCTTCCACCGATCCCCTCCATCGCAGCTCTGCGGAGTGGAAACATGTTTCGCTGAGCCTCCGCTGCTGCATTGATGAGTTGCTGTGAATACTGCTGAAACTGGTTCTCCTCTTCAGCCATTAGTTCTGCCATCTTTTCTTGAAACTCATCTTCCTCTCTTCTCAGCTGCTGTTTCCTGGCACTTCGCTCAGCCTATATTTGAGAGAAAAAGATTAACGACAAGAAAGTTTAATACCACAACTATAATTGTTGAATTTTGTAAATGTGGTGGAAGTGGTTTCAACATTACCATTTGTCTGGCATTGAAGTCTTCGAGCTTTCTCAAATCGTCTTTGATCTGCTGAACCTTCAGTTGTTGTTTCTCAGAAAAGATCCTGTCAGACTCTCTCTTGGCCTGAAGTGAGTCTTGGTTGTTCTCTTTCCCTTCTTTGTCCCTCTGCTCTTTTTCTTGTCTCTGATGAAACACAGTTTTTATTAAAGGTGTGATAAACGTCTGTTGGCAGTAGCTAGATTAACAAAACAATTTTTAAATCCCACATAAATGACCAAGAAGCTTTTAAAGCAGATACAAAGAAACGTTCTTCTTTTTTTTATTGTATACTGGCACCCCCTGTCGCCATGTTTGTTGTCATCAGTAACCCTTGACTCTGGGCTGTTCTCTAGTAGATGTTTTGCTTCATCCATGCCAATGTAAAGAATGCATAGAAGTATGTGAGCAGTTATGATTACATCATTTGAGATGGAAGTATCTATTCTAATTCATAAAGAGTGGCATAAATGAGATTTTAGAGCAACTATAAGAACTATATAGAAAAAGCCTTCTCACTGACAGTCTTGTTTGCTTTTATACAGGAATCATATAGAGGCATCATTATTAAACTGAGACTGTTTTCATAACAGTGTTAAAAGTTCCTTGAAGTATGATTAAGTAACTTTTGTTTTGCAGCTGAACATGCGTTACCATCTTTTCTCTGTGTGCAGTGATGGACTTCAACATCGTGGCCTTCTTCTCCTCCTCCTCCCACTGCTGTTGTGCCTGTTTTGCGTCCAGCTCAGCTACGGCCTTTGCGATCCTCTGTTCCTCATCGTCGGCCTGCTGCTGCTGTGTGACTGTCAGTTTATTCATGATCCTCTCCCTGTTCTCCTCAGCCTCTCTGAAGAGTTAAACACTTACTGGTGATAACCAGGGACACACTGCCACTGTATGCTTGAGATGTATTCCTTGTTTGCTTGGTTCTTACCTGAGCAATTCTTTTTTTCGGTCATTCCGTAATTTCACCATTTTCTGTTTTGCAGCGAGAAAACATTTCCTTTGCTCCTCCTCAGCCTCCTGTTTTAGTGCGTCTGCCGCCCTCACAAGGTCCCTGTTGCTCAGATGTCCCTGTAAATATAGAGAAAACAATCATAAAAGTATGTTTTATAAATTAAGAACACCAATACTAGATAATCTGTGACCCTACCAGCTGAGCTTCCATAAGGTCTTTCTTCTCCTTTGCCTGTCTTTCTTTCTTCATCCGTTGCTCCCACTGATAGAGCTCTTGCAGACGTTGGGTTTCCACTCCGTCATTTTTGTCCTCGACCTTCAGTCGCTCTCTGGCTTGCTCATTTTCCTTGATCCTAAAGAAAAGGAATTACATGACTCGTATTGAGCAAAAGATTTTTACTCAGACCTTCTTTCCTGTTTCTTATTTAAAATTCATCTTCACTTTAAAACAGGATTCATATTCGAATGCAATTTTACTACATTTTAGACAAAAATAAAACAGTAATTTAATACCTCTAAAACAGAGAGCACCATCATGATGCAACTGTTTCCCTGGTGGACTATATAGCAAAACATCTGCAAAAGCCAAAAACACTGGCCCGAGTTCTTTTTATTGATTTTAGTTCTGCCTTTAATACGATGCAAATTGATATTCTTTTAGAACGACTTTTTATGATGAATGTGAATGGCGGGCTAATTTATTGGATTAGATGTTTTTTAAGTGACCGCCCTCAGAAGGTTTTTATGAATGGCATCTATTCAGATGAACTGGTTTTAAATACTGGAGCACCGCAAGGGTGTGTGCTGTCGCCACTGTTGTTCTCAATTTATTTGAACTCCATGACTGTGAATGTCAATGATGTTCACCTGTTTAAATATGCAGATGACATGGCCGTTGCTGGGCTCATATCTGAAAATGATCCAACACATGAGGAAGCGTATTTTAGACAGGTTTATTTATTGCAGGACTGGTGCCAGGCCAGTTATTTGGAAATCAATGTTGCCAAAACAAAAGAACTTATTTTACATTCGAAGGGAGCTGCTAATGTCACCCCTGTTATTCTGAATAACGAGCCTGTGGAGGTGGTTGATCATTTTAAATATTTGGGTACAATCATTGATTCCACCTTGAGCTTCAGTGCACACTCAGAGAGTGTTTTTAAGAGAGCAAACCAGCGACTGTTTTTAATCAGGAAACTGAAGAGTTTTGGTGTAAGCTCACACATACTGGAGATGGCGTATAGAGGCCTCGTTGAAAGCATCTTGCAGTTTAACATGGCTGCTTGGTATGGCAACTTAAATGTGAGGCAAAAAAACAAGTTGTCCTCTATAGTAAAAATTGCAGGGAAGGTGGTTGGTAAGCCACAACATCAACTCTGTGAAGTGTTTCAGAGTGCGGTAGTGAGGAAGGCCAGACAGATATCTGGGGACTCCTCACACCCCTTACACTCACAGTTCGAACTGCTACCATCTGGTCGCAGATTCAGAGTCCCGAGGGCGAGCCGCAATATTTACAA
>OMLP01012695.1:0-27970 GCA_900302685.1 Spondyliosoma cantharus
TGCTGTCAGTTGAACCAAAATTGTCAAAACACTCCTGTCCATGTTTGGTTTGTTGCCATGGGTATATGACCATCAGACATCCTGTTCATAAGTAAGATTTCAAATCATGTTGTGCAAATCTTTTCAGACTTAGTTGAAAAGTGTATATAGATGATATACAATAAAGTCCTCTTTTTCTTACCTGTGGCTTCTACTGTGGTGCTCATTCATAATGTCATGCAGAGTTTTCATTGTGAACTTTAGCTCCAGTTACAGACTGGTCACATGCAGACAGAAAAAGGTCCAATTTGTAAGAAAGTTGATTTTTGAGTCTCACTCCCAACTTGTCAAATACTTGTGCTTGGGGATGACTGCCGACCCGACCTACAATCCTAAAGCATCAATATCTGACGAGTGGGGAATCCATACAAATTGGACCTTTTTAAAAAAAGGAAGGAAGGGAAAAAAAAAAAGAATTACAAGATATAAGCATTGTTTAGGAAATGAAGGATTGGTTAACTTATTTTGAGTTTTAAGTTCACCCTAAATCACAATTTTGTCATAATTTACTCAACCCAAAGTTGAGCGTGTCGGGTTAGGTTTTGTTGTCAACAAGCTATTTGTGGCATCAAAATGGCAGCATTCTCCTTAATGACTGAAGTAGATTGACACTTGTTTTATAGCGTGAAAAAAAAAAAAACATAAAATGATTCCATACAGCTGATCCAGCATGTCTCCAGAAGCCCCAAGATCACAAATTGATTTTAAAAGACTTCACATACTCCCTCTGACAAAGTGCACGCTAATGCTTTCAGCTAAGCAGCTACACTTCATCCTTGTGTAAATAATGTCTTTTTAAATAAATTTAGGGCCTCCGGGCCTCCCGAAGGTGAGTGTGAGTAGATAATGACTAAATCATTTGGGACGAACTTATCCTTTAAACAGGTTTGACTTTTTGTTTACATTTCTCCTCATACTGGCAATTAATAAAGTACTCCTATAGCATTGTCGGATTCACAATGGTCAGGTTAAAATTGAACCAAAATCTTTTTCTATTTGTTCCGTCAAACATTACACAGTGGAACTCAACCGCTGACTGTTCATTGTTAGGTTTCTAATGCTGGTAGCTTCCAATGTAGCTCAAGGAGCGATGAGGAGCCAGCTACAGAGGTGCCTACATTACCCACAATGCAACTTAGTCATTGAGCGACATCGCTGGAGCCTCAAAAAGCTTTTAACTAATTATTTCACATATGCAGTAGTGCTCCCCCAGACATGTAAACACACTTTAATGTGTAAGAAATGTGGGTGTTACCCTTTAATGGGCTGTATGGAAAGCAAGCAAAATACCTGCTTTATGCTTAAATCTGAAATCAGATTCTCATTGGTTGTTATGACCTGGAGGCTGGAATAGAAGTCTGTGCTTTGAAGAAATCTTAACTCATCGTCAGAAAAAAGGAAAGAAAAATAGGCACATATTTAAAATGCATTTTATTATTTCTTTACAAGAAACAAAAGCAGACAAAGAAATAAGATGAAGGGGAAAGGGAGCAGGAAAACTGTATATAAAGAGATGCAACCTCTGGCGTCCTGAAAAAAATATGTACAATTCAAAATAATATCCATACAAAACATGCCACATACAATAAAAATGATCATTATATTTATTCATATTCCCTAAAAGTATCTCTGCTGTACAGATGCAACATCTTTTTAAAAAGTAGGTGAGGTTAAAAAAAACCTTCAATTTTGAGCAAAACTTTATTAAATTATAAGATATGCAGAGAACTTAAATTATTCAGAGAAGAAGAAGTTAAAAATTATTCAGGCTAAAATCCAGTGAGCGGCATAATGTCTCGTCATGGTCTTCCCTTGAAATAGAAACATACCAAAAAATATATATATCACTGCTTCGGATACTTGATCAATATCTACCACTTTTAGAGAAGATCTCTGTTATACTATGAGAGTGCAATTCATTACCAGGTTAAGTATGGGATTAACTTTGAGTATTACATCATAACATACATTAGGCCAAGTAACCATTTCACAAGGTTTACCAACACATTCACTTCTATAGGGAAGATATTAAAAAAGCAAAAAAACACTAACAATAGTCTAGGGAGTTCAAGATTTTCCATTCAAGAGTATATTAATCCAATTGTGACCGATTAAGGGACAGGTTTTGGTAATCAACAAGCAGTAGCATAAATAAAAAGAAAAATAAACACGAACAATATTACATAAATACAAATGCTATGCACCATTGTACTGCTTTACGCAAGAAGTGATTTTCATGTCTAATTAACGACCCCTCCGAGCGGTTTTCGTATCACTCCGGCTTCCCGTCGCCATTGATTGGAGAAGACCGGACGTTTTTCTCACACCTATTTTTAACAAACTTGTCTCTGAGAGCTTATAGCAAAAAACACTAATAGAAAAACAGGTAAATGCAAAACACTCTGGTTCATATACATAAAGATATTAGTTTGCCATTTTACATATATTTATATTTATATACAGCTTTATCTTTGTTAAAATGATATCCAGTGGTTGATTTTTTTTTTCTCAATTTTATTTCTCTACACTTTTTGACTTTATTGATTACAAAGGGGCTGGATAAAGAGTTGCTGTCCCCTAATGCATATACTATATATACAGTTTGTACAACTTTGCATTTTTAAAATCATGTGAGGTCTTAGGTTAGGGGGAAGGAGGAAAACAAAGTAGTATGAGAGGGTGGAGTTTTAGTAAAGCTCCCTTTAAAGACTTTTTCATTCATCTTACATAGAAATGAAAACAAATGCCCTTTTTTCCAATAAGTCTTTCCCTGCCATCAGTTCAGCCTCGAGAGGACAGTACCAGCACTAGAAAAAGCACACTACAGGTGGTGAGGGGGGGAGGGAGTAGAAACACTGCAGGCTGTACTCAGGCAGAGGAAGACTTACTACAGTAAAGTTTAACAACAGTCCACTAAAATCATACAGAGGAAGAGGCATGATTCAAAGTTTAAGGTTGAGTTGTGAAAAGATCCGAGTTGTCCGGGGGAATAAAAAGCATTTCATAGGACAGTAGTCATGCATCCACCAGCTGGTTTGCAACAAGTGGAACTTCAATGTATGAAGCAGCAAGCAAAATGTATACTTGGTTAAATCTGGACATTGTAGTCTTCTTCAAAGACTAAAGCGTCCTGTCATGATCCTAGAGCCGTTTACTCACGCCATCTTTGAGCAACATAAAAAAAAAAAAGAAAAAAAGCTGGATGTTATTGTGCTTTCACACAGCTAATCATAACACGCTTTTGATAACGCATAAATAAAAGGAACAAAAGAAAAAAGAAAAAGCTACATCGATATCCAGGATGATTTGGTGGCGTATGCGACACCTGCTAAGCTTCTTGATTGTGATTTTAATGCAATATCTTATCAAAACTGTCATATATTTCCTCTGTATAAACAATTCATGAATAATAATTATGTTGGCTCATTATTGTAAATCATCATCAGCATAGAGTAGATAGAGCAAACCTGCTGCTTAAGATTCCCTGCTTGTCCGAGAAGGCTAAGCCCATAAAAACATTCCCCCCTTTCCCCACCCCCGTTCCACAGTAGCAGTTTTTTTTTTTTTTTCTCCATCGATCATATGTAGTTCTTACACAGAGCCACATCAAGATTGTCTAGCGAGCCAAATATCCGTTTTGTCTTCATTGATGACTTGATGGGAAAGTGCCTTTTTCCTGGAGGTGAGGGGGGTCAGGCGGGAGAAGAAATAGGTCCGACTTAGAACATAAAAATGCATCATTAGTTCATTCTTAGTATTTTAAAAATGGCTTTTTGTCGAGGCTCCAGGTGAGCTCTGCACTATGAGTATTGATATATCAGAGGGTCAGAATCATTTGGTAAGATGTTTGAGGATTGTTTTCCAGCCACTGTAAGCTTATTGAGAACAGTCAAGGAGGGGGAAAGGGTTTTGGCTGAGGAAAAGGTGATTCACATGAAAAGTTAGTCCCACCATCAAGCTGCTGTTGACAGAGGTGGTTGGTTGCTTTTATTTATTAATGCTCTTCAAACCTTTGGCTACAGGTGTCAACGCTTTTAGTCTTTCAGTGACGGAGGCCTGCCTTCCTCCAAGTCTTTCAGAACAGCTTATGCACTGGCTATGTCGGATTCAAAGGCTTTGGCGCAGGAGTGTTCTGGCACCAGCGAGAAGGGAATTCTCCATTTGATTTTCGTTCTTCCAGGTTAGTTCATCCACTTTCGGCAATTCCAGGCTCCACAATGGCAAGGGATCTTGTTCTGATCGTCCTCGAAATCAAACTGGTAGTCGTAGGTCAGCTGTAATTAGGAAACAGACTGTTAATAAACTTTAAAACTAACAGGATATGTAAGACTGAGTAGTGGTCAGTTTTCTAAAACACTGCACCTCCTCTCCCTTGGGGATCCTGCGGCTGGAAATGATGATAATCTTGTCTTCTTTGTCAAATGTTACGACCTCTGCAACACAGTTTGGGGCACAGGAGTGGTTGACGTAGCTGGAAAGGGGAAAAAAAAAAAAAAGGTTAAGTCAGTGAAAGAACTCACTAGATTCAGGAGGTTACAGCTGCTATATTAACATGCAAACAATTTATTCCCTATTGTCAAATTGGAAGTGGGATATGCCAATATTATTTGGGTTTCTGGTGAACTCTTTGAAAGCTTTTGGAATATGCATCCACACTGGGGTTTGTAATGCAGTTTGCAATACATGGTCTCTTGGCCCTTTACTGCTAGATGCACATTTGTAGGCGTAAGAGGAAACACCCCAACTTGTCCGATATGCACAGATATTAATGTTTTATTTTTAGATATCATAAGGAAGAAAAATATTAATTGTCCAGTGAAGCTTTTGATTGCACACAAAGTTTATATCTTTCAACTGTAAAATATCCTGCTTGTTAAATAACTTTGTCATAAGCTTTTGATGACCACTGCAAAAATAATGTGTCTATATCAGCCGATATATTGACATGGGAATTTTTCACACCCTTGTATCGGTATCGGCCCTAAAAATCTAGCATCCATCGGGCTCTAATGGATTCATCAACCTTTTCAAGAATGTGGTTGGACAAATGATATGGCTGTGTTTGTTTACAAGTACAGTATGCATGGCTGAATGTAAACAAGATTATTAGTAGGGAAAGTAGGGGGAGTTCACCATGGAAACATATTCTGGTTTCTGGCCTTATTCAGAAAATGACAGTATTTAATCTAAGAATGGTGCATGTGAATGAAGTCAGTGAGGCAAGCCATCACAAATCAACACTTACCGAGCTGGGCCACCAGTCAGTGTGGCATCAATCACTTGCTCATTGTTGATGCGGAACATGTAGATCCCACGGTTCTAAGTTCGATTAATAAAGAAAAAACAGGAAAAGGTTGATGTACACTGAAATCAAAATACATTTTTTTCTTTTTCTAGAGACCTACCAACTAAATTTTTATTATTTCCACAAGGGATCGACCGATTATCAGATGCAATATTGAGCCTTTTTCAGATTAACAGAAAAATCTGCTGATTTATTTTTCCAATTGCTGATAAAGTACATTGATTTAAAAATGCTGATGAAGATTCTCAGTCATCCGGTCATTACAGTCATTAGAATTAATCTAAAAATCCACTCCAATGATAATCTTACTCGAAGTGGAGCTGAATTTAATCACATTACATACTCCTGGGTAGCTTGATCTATAGTAATGCATTGTAACTGTTAATAGTAGTTGTGAAGTAGTGAAGTAAAAAGTACAATATTTGCCTCCAAAATGTAGTGGAGTGGAAGTATAAAGCAGCAGAAAATGGAAAGTGAAGTACAAGCACCTTAACATTGTATCTAATTACAGTACTTAGATTGTGCTTAAATAAATTCCATCATTATCTATGTTGACACCAAGATTTTTAATTAAACTGCAAATGTAATGATCAGTTATCTGTCTCCCTTGAGTACTAATAATCAGTATTATGGACTAGTGTCCACATCCCAACAAGATTCTTTTGTATTTTGCCCCTTTATGTGTTCCTTAAACTTTAAAGGCAAAGGAATACTTTTTGTTTAGTTTCCATTCATGTGCCAGTGTTTAACTGTCGTACCTGGGACTCATAGATCTTCTCACGTCGATTGGCCACCTCGTTGCGTATGACGGTTCCGATGTACTCGATGACCATGGTGTGCTTCTCCAGATCCTTAGCAGCATACAGACCCAGGCCCTGGATGCGAGATCGTGCCAAATACACATTGTTCTTCCACTCTGTCTTCAGGCGCCGATACTGGGACGACTTGGAGTGGACAAACTGCTTGCTGTATGGTGTGTTGAGCTCTCCAGTGAACGTACTCTGGTAGGCCTTTGAAACGCTGGTGCTATTTAGAGTGTGAGGCCTTGAGAAAAACAGAAAAGAATACGTCAGTGTGTATCTACTTGGTAAGATGCATTTATAAATGCAAGCTTTCATTCATAAAAATGTCTACAACTGTAAATCAAATAATTTACTATAAATATTGAACAAATTAGGACAATCTTAATAATTACTGAAATAAGATAATAAATACAGTTAAAGTATTGTGCTTCACTTCTTGTATCAAATATTTTTACAACAATCACACACGTTTTACTCTGCTTAACAACAAGGGCATGTTGGGTGATAATGTCAAGTCCAGCTTCTTGTGGCTTATTCCTTATAATAGTGCCACCGTACCTCTTGCATTGCGTGGAGACCTTGGGCTCAGAGCGGGCAGAGCCAGTGGGGTTGATCATCAGAGGGAGCTCCATCAGAGGGTGACGGCCATATCGGAACTGGTAGTTCTGGCAGTTCTCCACTCCTGGCAACTAAAAAACAAACAAATGATGTTATTAACAAACTTTATTCGGTAGATTTGTTACAGCAGACTTTTGTGGTTCTGTAGCCCACAGGTCTCGACGACCGGGCCTAAGTTTGTGTCCAGTCATGCTTTCTATACATTTTCATATCTGCTTATGATGTTTGCTTTAGTTTTTCATACACTAGTATTTGAAATCTAGTCCAAATTTTGAAATATATACTAAGGTTTCCAAACTTCAATTTAGAAATGAATCTTGCCCATTGTTGTTATTTACTTTCGCCAATTTTATAAGAAAAATATCAAGAAGGAGATGTAAACCTCAAGACCTTCAATCTTAACTGATAACGAGACAAAGACAAAATTAAATGAGACACACAGTGATATTTTTTCTTGCTGTATATTCTTACCGACTCAGTGATGCGCATGACAGCATGAATTGTGAGGCCATACATTTCCTCTCCCTTGACATGTTCGGTGAACAGCTTCAACATAGATGATTCATCCCTAAGTTGAGCCACCTTCTGAACAATCCGGTCCCAGATACCTAAAGACAAAGATGTGAATAAATCACAGTCAGTGCTAAAGAAAGTTATTTAACGAAAAACGAAACGAAAAAGCCTAAACATTGAGAGATACTTTGTAACAAAGTGGGAGCTTCTCACCCTCTGGAGTGGTGTCACGATACTGCAAATCTTCCATGCCATGCTCCAGAACTCGCACTTCAAACACGGGGCGACTTTCATCCTCACTGATGCGGCAGCGGTAGCGACAGCGCTTGTTGGGCAGACGCGTACTCCAATAAATGCGTGTGGCCTCATAGCCAACAGGGAAGATGGCAGTGGATGAGTGGAAGTTTGCCATCTGGGAGGGTAACAACTGGCCAACAGCGTGAAAGATGAGGCCGCCAACACGGAACAAGTGGATACGGTCACCTCGCTGTAAGATGCTGGCAATCTGCTTCACCTCATCACGCTCGATGTAGACGCGCCGTAGCACAGCAAACGCACTGAGTTCATCTTCACTGGGGCCCTTCAGCTTATGCTGCGTGCACAGCATGGTCTTGTCCTTAAAGAACATGCAGCGTGCTCGAATGGCGCAGGCGAAGTGGTAGACATTTGGGCAGCGCAGTCTGTTGCAGCTGTTGGTGGCGCCTGTTTTCTGGCAGTATGCGCAAAGAGTCCGCAAGCCCCGGCGCAGGGCTACCTCCACATTGATAAGGGCACCTCCTTGTGTCTCATAAACCTCTGTAGACCACAAGGCACAGTTCAGGTGCACCCAGAGGTCCACATCGATGTTGAGCAACCGGGCAGGCCCATCTGTGGCTCCATCACCTTCCTCATGGCAGAAGCAGCATTTACGTTTGTCCCGAGGCAGCCTTTCTGGTCGAAGTGTAATGCGCAGGCGTTCCATAAGCTCAGACACCTCACGACTGCTCTCCTTCTTTGAACCTCCCTTGCGTATTGTGATAACAATTTGAAGACGCTTCCAGCGAATCCCCTTCCATTTTTTCACTTTGGGATGCACCACCTCCTCATCAGGGGAGAGAGGCCGGCGTTGCTTGATAGCCTTAGGGGAGGACTCCACATTGCTGGGAGAATCTTCAGGTAAAGGTTGAGCTACATCAGTGGTCGAGTCCTCCTCCTTGGCAGCAGGACTCAGATGATCTTCAGTAGGAGCAGGAGCAAGAGGAGGAGGAGTAGCAGGATCTCGGACAGCATCTGCATTTTCTGGTTCGGTGACTGGTTCAGGAGCAGCAGCTTCAGCCTCTGAGACACCAGTTGGTGGAGCAGCATCAGTAGGCGGAGCAACATCCTCTATTGGCTCAGTCTTGATCTGGACAATGGTAGGACTGGCAGGAGATGGAGAGGGAGGAGCAGACTTTTGCAAAGGTTCAGCCTCAGTCAATGAACCTGGGGCAGCAGGTGGAGGTTGTGGAGGGGACGGTGACGGTGGTGGAGATTCCTCCACTGGTATAGCAGGAAGGTGCCGCACATCCAAGTCACTAACATTGGTTGTGTAACAGTGCTGGACAGGTTTGTCATCCTTATCTGGGAATTCCTGGGAGACAAATATACATATGAGATCTACAGCATTCATGAAATATATCATACACAGCAAAAAAAAGGATTAGTGATTCATACAGTTTTCAAGAGACCTGTAATGACTTGCCTGTTTAATAAGTGCCAGAATGTCCACTTGTTTCTTCAATGTACAGCCTGGTAGAGACACATCAAATTGCCTGAGCCACTCATCCTGACTGGGTGAAGCACCATCTTTTGTACACGGAGCCCCTGGAAAACATGACCACATTAACATTAACTTAAACGACTTGCATTCATGTTTAAAGGTCCAGATGCACCAAATCAATATCAAAGAACAAGTGGCCTATCCATACCACCAAGTGGCAGTAGTCTGTATTACACATTCAAAAGGGAGCCACAAAAAGGGATTGTAGAAATACAAGCTGTTGTTATGATAAAGCAGTGTTTCTCGCCAATTATGCCAATTTCCATTGACAATATATCTGATAATAAATTGTAAATGGCACTGGCAATGAGGCAAAGGTGAAAAATTAGGAATACAGGAATAGGGGGGGCTTTCCAATTCTTTTTCTGTTTCTCTTCTCATGCACCAATTCACTTAGCTGAACAGCCTATCAAGTGATTTCTCTAACGGACGGGCTCCACTACCAATTCTATATGCTGCTCACATCACAATATGCTTCAAAAAGTACTATGAACCATTTCTAATATCTATTAAATGGGGAAAGAAATGGCAGACATTTATCACATGACTTGGTGTGGCAGGGTGACATGAATATGGTTTCACACCCTCTTTTTGTGATTACCAACTCAATAAAACATTAAAATTATACAAACAGTCTCTAAATTCATACCTGACTGGCCGGGTCCTTTCCCAGGCCCATCAACTGCAGGCATGTCTGGGTTTTGGGGAGGGAATGTCACCTCATAAGAACCTGGCATCCTGATGTTCAGCAGCTGGGCCATTGCCATCATCACGTGATTCAGTTTCTGGAAAAGAAAAAAAGGGAAGTTCAAGTGTTTCTTAACTATGTGTGAAGATAAGCAAAGGTTAAACTGGCTGCAGTGATACTGTGGCTTTGTACCTTAGCTGCTGCAGAAGACAGAGTGAAGGTAACGGACACCTCGTTGCTTTTGGCCTTGTCCCAATGGTTGGATGTAGAAACAACCTTGCTGTCAGCTGCTTCAAGGGGTTTGTTTTCTGGGAATGCTACAAAAGAAAATATTGAAATTAATCTTCTGGCAGTCTGCATCTTTGTTCACGTCTCATTTAGTTTTACCATAAAATCAATTTATATTGCAATCAAACATAATGCACACATTCAGGATGGATTTTTGAGCAATGTTTCTTTTGTTTTGGGGAATTATAATGGCAATGAATGTATAATACCTGGGATGGCAGTGCGAGGTATAAGGGGGATGATGGGGGATATTGCTCTCTCAGTCTCCTCCTCTTTCGGCTCCCGTAGGTGAGGGAAACGTGGTGTTTCATCTCCTACGTTACTCTCAGGGGATGATGCTGGGATGATGCTTTCTGGGGCATCCTCATCATCACTCTCCATCCTGATAAGAAGAAATTTCCTACAGTTAGAACCGCCACAAAATATGTGCATTCAAGTTGACAAATAACTCAAGAGAGTTGCCTTATTGTACCTGATGTCCTCGTTCTGGTTATGAGGTGGAGTGGGAAGAGCTGCTAGAATGTCAACACTCTTCACCTCCTCTGTAACAGAATCTGCAGGGGACAATTAATTATTTAGAAATCAATCACTGTATGGCTACCAATTAGTTATCATGAAACACATCAATTTCATGCCAATTGTTTACCCATCGGCTCCTCTGCTGGCTCTGTGTCTTTCTGACCCTCAGACAGCTCCTCCCCAGGAGTCACTCCATTCAGCAGCTTGTGCTGTACCGAAGGCGGAGGAGTAGGTGGAAGCGAAGATGGTGGTGTTGGTGGGTTGCTGAGGTTACTCTGTAAAGGCACAGAACAATATCCTCATAAAATAACTTTTTTTTGAGGAGTTTGTTGTTGAGGAAGCATTTAGCCTGCAAAAGCTAACCATTGGTATATTTCTGAGCTTAGTTTTACCTTAGTGAGTAACTGAGAATAATAATCTGGGATGTTGTCCAGCACTGCATTTCCAAAGGATCCTTTGAGCTGGGCCTTGCCATTGGCTGGACTGCTTCCAAAAGGTGCAAACAGATCCAGACTGGCAGTGATTGATGGCTCCATCAGGGGCAGCAAAGAGAGACCCTAGAGGGTAAAAGTCCATTAGTGAAAATGACGAAGAAGCACTTTTCAAAACATCAATGGCAAAAATCATTAATGAATTAATTTTTTCCATGCTTTCACCTGTTTGAGTTGTTTTATCAGGGCTTCAGCACTTTTTCCAACTTCTTCCTTCTTAGTCTTCTTCCGTGCGTTCGGCCCTCGGTCTCCAGCTGCCTTATTAGTGCGCTTTGGCTTTTGTACAGGAGCCCTTTTTGTTATAGACTGTAAATCCTGTAAGGGTTGAGAAAATGGATGAGAGATTATTTTATTTACACAACTACTCAACTAACCAACTCTAAACTCTGATACAGAAATGAATTAATGAACAAAATGAAGAGAAAAAAAAGTCTACCTCCATATTCCGCGGTGTTCCTTGAAGTTTTTGCTCCAACATTGCTAGTTTGGTGTTAATGTGGCCATTGATCTCATTGTGGATGCCTTCAGAAGGCCTCTGAGCCCCAAGCTGGAGGTTCTTAGTTCTCAGGAGTTTTTGTAGTAGTTGTTGACCAGTCTCAGATCTAGGACCCTGAGTCCCAGGGTCTCCAGCATTAACTAAGCTGGTATTGCTCCCAGAAGTAACCGCCTCTCCTGTTGCTTCTCGCTTTATAGCCCCCGGATGGGCCTCTGACGCACCATCACACTGAACCTCTCTTGGCTCCTGTTTGATGTTCTGTAGGGTGATCTTACATAGCTCCCCTCCTCTTGAGCCATGTAGTGCATGAGGAACATTGCTGTCTGTGACTTGCTGCGACTGTTGCAGAACATTCATGTCTCTCTGCGGACCGTTGGAGATAACTGAGGCTGTGTGAGATGTTTCATTGCCTGATGTCTGAGTTTCTACTTTCAGTCCTGGAGAATCAAGTGGACTCTTGGCTCCCGGTGACCTGAGTGGTGATGCCTTTACTTGGCTGTATGGACTCCCTCTTCCAGCCCTGTCAGCTATAGATGGTGAGGAGACATGGGATGAGTGTGGTGAGGCAGGATGGGCTGGGCTCATTCCGAAGGGACCTCTTGGAGAATATGCATGTGATGGAGAGCCCTGCATTCGGCCTGCTGCAGAAACCATTAGTGCTTGTTGGTTCTGGTTGGGAGTGGGTGGACGCATCCCCATAGCTTGATTAAATGTGTGTCGTTGTGGATCTCCGGGAGAGTTGACCATAGGCTGACGTGGAGATGCCGGCCTTATCATACGGCTATGGTCAATGGGGGAGGGTGGAACTGGGGCCTGACCTCTCATATGATGCATCATCTCCCCTACTTGTGGTTGTTGTTGCCCAGGAACCATTGTCCCCTGCTGCATCGGAGGAGCAACACCAGGTTGTTGGCCCATAATGCCTGACTGTTGCTGAGTACCCACTGCTCCTGGCTTCCCCATGGCTCCATATGGCATCTGTTGGCTTTCCATTCCTGGCATCTGCTGCCCAACCTGTGGTACCTGTCCTGGTGGCATGTGAGGCCTTAACTGTCCATGCTGGCCTTGACCCATTGACATGCGCAGCATCTGTCCCTGCTGGAGCTGCCTCTGGGCAATCATGGCCTGGATGTGCTGTATCTGCTGGTTTGGGGGAAGATTGCGGAGCTGAGGATTCTGAGCAATGATAGCCTGGATGTTGATAGGAGTGCGGATCTGTCCAGGTGGAAGCCCAGGCCTCTGTGCCATCATCCCTTGATGCTGGGCTCTTATCATGCCCATCATGGCTTGTTGTTTTTGCTGCTGGGCCATGAGAGCTTGCTGTTGTGGATTATGGCCCATCACACCAGGCTGTGGCTGGCCAGGATGGTTCTGGACTGTGATCTGTTGCTGAATGCTGGGATCTTGTGACTGCTGCAAGGGATTTTGAACAGTTTGGTGTTGTTGCTGATGAGCTAAGAAATCCCCTGGTTTCCCCTCCTCTTTAGGAGTCAACAAACTGGTTTTGTCAACACCAAGGGGACCTTGCCTTTGGAGAGTTAGTGAAAGTTGTTGTTGTTGTTGTTGTTGTTGTTGCTGTTGCTGAAGCACGCCGGACTGTTGGTGTCCAATCAAACCTGTTTGTTGCTCAGGAACAGGCTGAGGATTTGACTGTTGCTGCTGTGCCATGTAAACCTGGTTTTGATGCTGCTGTTGTAATTGCTGCCTCCCCAAGTCAGTTTGATGATCATTTGCAGAGCTTAGTTGGGTGACCTGATTGGGAGTGGAGGGTCCACTCTGCTGTGGTGGTGTTCTTGAAACAGGGCTAAGGATCCCACCTTCTTTGGGGCCTGAGTTTTGGCTGTCTGTGGCTCCTTGTGGCTGGGGTGTGTTGCTTCCTGCTGAAGGCGAGGAGCCCATTTGTGGGGTAGAGGGCTGGGAGAGCCCTCCTTGCTCTTGGCTGGATTGAGTCATCAACTGTGTCGGTTGTCTTTGCTGTGTCATCTGCTGCTGCTGAAGGTGGACCAAATTCTTTGCAACATTCTGCTGCTGCTGCTGTTGTTGTTGCTGCTGCTGTTGTTGCTGCTGAGATGCAAGCATGCGTTGGGCCAGAATGTTCTGCTGTTGTGGAGTTAATTGGACATGGGGACCTCTGAGTCCAGGATGACCTGGAGATCCAACCATTCCTTGCTGACCCATCATCATTTGAGGCCTCTGTTGCTGTGACATTGCAACTGGCTGGTTCCCCATCATTCCTGGTTGAGCTCCCATCATGGCTTGACCATGGTTGACAGACTGACCTCCAGCAATGTTCTGTGGCAGTGGGGCCACAGACTGGCCTCCAACCATTCCTTGAGGAACCTGCACCATGCCCTGCTGATTGGCCTGGTTGCCTAGCATTCCCTGTTGAGTATTTGCTTGTTGTTGAGCCATAATCGGGTTCCCCATCATACCAGACTGTGGCTGAGCAATTAAGCCAGACTGCTGATTTGGGTGTGGCATTGGTTGCTGACCCATCATCACCTGCTGCTGCTGCTGTTGCTGCTGCAGTTTTGCTATTTGCATCCTATGTTGAAGCTGTCTTTCATGAAGAAGCCGAGGGTCTGCACCTTGCATTCCAGGTCCCTGTGGGAAAAATCCTGCTGGAGCCCCAGGAGGTCCTGGGGCCCTTGCACCACCGACTCCAAGAGTCGCAGGGAGCTGGGGTTGGGCTCCACCAATAAAAGGCTGCCCTTGGGGCATCCTGACAGGCATTCCACCTTGGGGCATAATTCCTGGGTGCTGGCCCATCACTGGTGTTCCCTGCTGACCCATTACCATCTGGCCAGGCATCTTCTGAAACATGTGAGGGCTCCCTCCCTGGGCGGAATGGCCTGGGGCAAGAAGGCCTGAGCCTTGCTGATGTTGCTGCTGCTTGCTTCTGTACTCTGCAATTAGATTGGTGTGCTCCTTCTGCTGCTTGCGCACCTAGCAGAAAAATTATGAAACAAAGTTAATTTGCATATTAAGATGCAAACTGCCTTTACTGGGTTAGGTTGTAAAACTAACAGCAACATACCTGGTCAAGCTGTTTCTGAATTTTGCTCTGCTCTTCTGTAACCAACTTTAGTTTCTCTGCATCTGCCTCAGCAAACTCCCTGCCTGCCTTCTTAGCTGTGCGTTGCTTAGCACATAGTGCCTTCCGTGACTTGCGATGAACTCCAATCTGTTCCTCCAAAAATTTCAACTGCATTTGGAGTAACTGCTGGGTGTGAAGAAGCCATTCTTCATATTGGTGCTGTTCTGCATCATCTACAAAAGAGGATAACATTATACATCAATAAAACAGCAATATCTTTTCTAATGACTAAACAGCAGACACAGTATTAGTAGAACATACTGATGATTCCTTGCACAAACTGGGGAGGGTTGGGTCTTGACTGGGGGGGATCACTTGTTTCTCCCTCCTAAACGCAAAAAGAAAACATGAATAAACAGCTACACAAGATTTCAAATATAAGTAAATCAATCACTTCTTACAAGTAACACAGCATACCTTTGGAGGTCCAGATGCAAGTTGACCCTGATCTGTGCCTGGGGCAGAGGCGAGCCGCTGAGCTAGCAGAGAAACCTGTTGCCTGAAAGGACAGCAAAACATAAAAAGGTATAAATATACTAGAAGTGTAGAGGTACCATGGTGTCACTTAGTGTCGTATTGTACCAAAGTGCAATTGAATGGAGATGCTTCGTAGAAAAAAACTCAACTGCATAGTCTGTGACCACAAATCTATAAACTGAACTGAATATAATGATTGGTATCAGCTAGGTTATCTGTATTTTCCACCTGTTAACTTGCGGTATTGCTCAGGTCATCACGATACATAGCGGTAGTAAAGTTTTCATCCAAATGCTGCTAAACTTCTTCATGCCAAAATGTTCACAAACAAAAAGGCATAGTGTGAGTTTCCTTTTGCTAGTTTTGTGAAACCAGACAACCTAATTTAGAGATTGACTGTAGGTGGTTTTTCCTGGCTCTATGAGATGGTACTTTAAAGCTGTGCCCCACTGAACCTATATTTATCCTTAATTCATTAAATAATTCAACATGAACTAGGGCATTGGTAGATGCACAAGGCTGATGCCTACTCTGATCAGGGGGGGATCATGCCTATAGATAAGGACTTATATTCCTCTAACGTAACTGAAAAAAATGACATGGATGACAAGTTGTTAAGAGCTTTTTGTAGATGTTTTTGATGCTGAAGTTGACGGTAGTATATGCCTGAATTGTATAGCACTGTTAAGTGTAACTATATCATTGTGCCCAGCACTGACAAAGTATTAAAAAAGTGAAAATGTAAAAACAACAAAAAAAACAACATGATAATAATAAAGCCCTCAATGTTTTGGAAATGCTTGGATATAATGGTTAAAAATTAATCTTGCTGTACGTACACACACACACACACACACACACACACACACACTTAAAGCAACTTGAACTTTATTCAGAGTTTTTAATAACCAAATTGCAACTGTATAATTCTTGTGGAGGTTGAGACCCACACCAAGACAATCTGAGTATGCCGAATTGGGTAATTTTCATTAAAACAAAGGTTACTTCCTTTTTTCAACATTTCTGCATCCACAAGCAACCACTGACACATATGTGTGAAAGTTCAAAAGGTAACAAGAAAGCTAGTTAACACACAACGCCAGTACTTCAACTCGAGCCTACAATATCTGTCAACTTCACCTGCAGCACTTGTCCTGTGTTCTGTATAATGTTAGACCTCACTAGTTAATTGCATGCACCAGGACATGTCAACATTTAAGCATGTTGAGTGATTTACCATGAAGTTGTCTGTTCACAAGTCAAGTAACACAACATTAATATTAATTTCTAGCCATATAAATACAATAGTCACAAAAAGTACCTGTTAATGCCAGAGGGAACAACCATTGGATCTTGTGCCAACACTCTCTTGATACCCTTTAATGCCACCATCTTTGCCTTGGCAATGGGATCCATGATGTCATCAGTTGCAAATTTGTCCAAATCTGCAATAAATAACACAAAATGTTAGATACAGTATGAAAAAGTACACTATTATGCAGAATAATGACAGAGATAGGCCATAGTGGGTACCTTTATCTGGGAAGAAATTGTTTGCCAGAGGTGACTGTTTAACCACTGGCTGCTGTGGCTGCTGTTGATGACTGAGACCTGTATGGATGCCTGGCTGCCCCATCCTTATCATAGCTTGTTGCTGGGCCATGGCCATGTGAGGTGGAGGTGCCATTCCTGTTCCTATAAGCCTTTGCTGCTGTTGCTGTTGCAACATGTGCGGAGCACGGGGCACCATTCCCGGCTGGGCCATCATTCCTTGGGGTGGTGGACGATGGTGGTGTGGCAGCATTATCTGCCCAGGTGCCTGTGGGTTCGGCTGTTGATTTGAGAGGCCAGGAAAATGAGGTGTCATGCCTCCTTGGTGGAGTGAACTCAACTGTTGCTGCTGTTGCTGCTTCTGCTGTTCCTTCTTCTCATGCTCCAACAGATCCTGTATTAGAAGAGGGAGTTCACCATCTAAAGAGCTTTCTACCTTTGCCAGATCTACAGCAGGGGAGTGTTGTCCCCCTACATCAGGCAGCTCCAGTGGATCATCACCAATATCTGCATGTGGAGCAGCTGGAGGAAAAGGTAACGGATCACCTTGGCCTGGCAGAGGGTACTGAAGGCCCCCCAATCGAACAGAACTAAGTGAAGCCGACTGGTTTTCTGGTTGCGCAGGCTTGGCTGAGGGTGTGGCGCCACCAAGAAGCATTGACACAGCTTCTCCTATTTCATCTTTCACCACAGTCTGTCCAGGCTGCAACTGAGGGGTCAGACCTCTGTCCTCTAATTTGACCTTGGAGATATCAGCAGTTTCAGCAGAGGGGGGTATTTGGGTAGAAGAACCCCGAGCTGTGGCAGGGGCTGTTATGCGAGACTCCTGCCCTTGATCCACCTTGGCTTTCTCTTCCACTTTAATAGACACGGATCCAGAGGAAGATGATGGCGCTTCACTTTCTGCCTCCACCAACCGCAGCTGGTCTGAGAAGACATCTTTAGGGTCTCCTTGGTCCAGCTCAGGGTCGGTGTACGCCAGCAGGTCAAACTCATCACTGTTGAGCAAGTCGTCCAGATGTGGATCGTTGGTTTCAAGGTTGTCCAAGTTGCCCAAGTCATCATCTCCTTTGTCAGGATCCAAGTCTAAAGCCAAATCATCCTCATCCTCCACACCTCCATCCCCTGGGGCATCCCCAAGCCCTTCGAGGTCTGGTTCTGGCAGTTCCTCACTGCTTACCGTGGCAGACTGGGGCCCTGTGACAACGCTTCGCTGTGGAAGCTGATGCTGCTGAGTGCTAGCAATGTTTGAAGTGGAAGTAGCTGCATGGGGCTGGAGGTGAGGCTGCTGTGTTACTGGGCCTGTAGATTGCTGAGACATTAAAACTGGCACACCACCCTGCTGTAACCCCAGCTGTGATTCATTCCCCCCCTCTGTTTGCATGGCACCAGCTTGAGCTACAGGATGTTGATCAACAAACGGTGACGCCATTCCTTGTTGTGGAACAAATAGCCGTGGTCTGGGCTGAGGTCCACGCGGAATAAACTGGGCTCGTAGGGGTAGCCTCTGTGAGTTGTGTCTCAATTCAATAAACTGCGGTGGGGGTCCTTGACCCATTGGTTGCATGGTCTCTCCTCCATGTCCCGGCATCATAGTGTGCTGGTTGCCCATGCCTTCCATACCCTGGACGTTGACAGCCGGGTTGAGATTGTGCCTTATGCCCAAAGCCTCCATGCCAGGCTGGGGGAACCTCCTCGGACCTGGAGCCTGGCCCTGCCACTGAGGGGGGAATGGTGGACGGGAAAACATGCCCTGAGGTCTGGTGGGCCCTTGCGGCCTGAAGGATAGAGACAGACAGAAAAATATATGCATGTCAATTCACACAATGTACTGTAAGACTAGTTGTTGAAGATGCAACGGGCTGGGACTAAGTTAGGTTGCTGATCATTACTTTGAGGGCAAGTAATTATTTCTGTGACCATCTTTTGTTTCTGGGCTCCTTACATTCCCAAATAAGTTCCATTAATATTACAACTTAGCAATGATTTATCTGTATATGAATGTAGCTCCAGACATGCTATCACTGCATCTCTGTAATGATCAAATGCTGACATTTCTTGTGTGACCTTTATATAAAACAAAGAGGGGTGGATCTAACTGTGGAAGGGATCCAAGTCTTATGATTTAACACCAAATGCCATCTACTTCAATTAGGTGTTTACCTTAGTGCATTAGGATCCATTATAGAAGGGGTTCCTGGAGGTGGTGGGCGAATGAGCTTGTCCTCCATGCCTCCTACCGCCATGGGGATCTTACCTGCCACAGAAGCCTGAGCTCCAGTAGCAGTAGCAGCAGCAACACGATCCTAAGGGAAGTAAGTATTGACTTCATTTCTTCTTTTCTTAATTCCTAAATCACACTGTTGTCAGATGTTACTTTTGTGGCAGACTGCAGCACACTGTGGCATACTGCGGAGGTGCGTACCTGTGGATATGGTGGCGGTGCTCTGTGGCCCTTATCTGGTTGAAAGGCTCCCACCTCTCCTCCGGACCAGCCAGGGGATGCACTTCCAGCAGCAGCAGCAGCCTCCTTCTCTTGTCTAATGGAATTTCTCTGCATTTGTTGCCTGATTAAGAATTCCCTCAGTCTCTGGCGCTAAGAAACATGAGAAGCAAAGATTAGCAAAACAAGCAAGAGGTGCATACAACGATTGTTCATTGGCTTTTACTTTGATACCTGTCTGTGCTTCTCCAGCTCAGAAGGGCTGAGGCCCACTAAAGCAGGGTCCTGCACTGCTGACATGTCAGGCATTTCTTGAGAGCCTGGCAAAGCTGGTTGATGAGGTGCATCTGGGGGGCGGACAGCTGGTAATTCTTGAGATCCAGAAGGAGGTGGTACCCTAGAGTTAAAGCTGTCGGTTCCCACAGATGGCTGACTTTGTGACTGTGGCTGAAGCTGACCCTGCATCATCTGGCTCTGCTGTTGGGTCATCTGGAAGCCTCCTGTGCTGGGGCTGCGGCTGAAAGTAGGAGGTGCTGACAGATTACCAGAAAGAGGATCTCCCATAGAACTGTTGTTAGGATGGGGTGGAGGTGGCTGGTTAGGATGAGGTGAGCTTTTGTAAGTTGCAGTTCCCTCTGGGGCAACAGAGGAGGGACGAGGGGGTTTGTGGATAGTAGCAAAAGGATCTCTAGATTGTGGCCTTGAAGGTGGCTGAGAACAAGGGTCTGGGGATTGGAAACGAGGAGTAGCAGGAGAGTGAACAGAGTAAGCATCATTGGAGAGGCCACCAGGAGTGTGGGGAGACTGAGAGCTGCCCTGGGATTGTGGGCTGGAGGACACTCTCGGACAAACTTCCTGTTGGCCCACATTGTGTCTCTGGGGTCCAAGAGAACAATTATCGCCTGACTGCGGTCTGGGAGTTAAGAGTGGCTGAGAGTGGGGATCAGAGAAAGGGTGGGAAGGAGACTGCCTGTAGCCATCAGAGTGGTGGCTAGGGGATGCTCCAGGAGGAAGTGCCTCTCCTTGGTGCATCCTTGGAGTCATAGGTGCCTTGAATAAACCATCTCCAGAGTCCAGCATCCCAGCAGGGGAGCCAAGGGAAAGATCAGGTCTTCCAACTGCGGAGGAGCGTGGAGAAGGTGCACTCATATCAGCCCTGAACTGCCCTGTGCTTGCAGGTGAGGAAGCCATCGCAGAAGGTGATGGGGATGAGCCATAATCTGACCGTCCCATCCCTTGCTGGTTTCTGAAAGGGTCTCCATAGTGGGTATTATGGGTTGGCGAGAACATGGGCGACTCCCCAAGCCCAGCACCTCTTGAATGAGGACTTTCTGGATGTGCTAACGACTCCTGAGAGCCTTGCTGTGATTGTGGTAGATGACCTTGTTGCTGCTGCAGCTGTGATCTGAAGTAAGGGTCAACCTGCTGAGCCCGTCTGGGGGTTCCAGGAGTTCCTGGTTGCATGTCAAAGGGGCCAAGACTGGCTGGCCGTCCCTGAGGAGGACCCTGCGGGCCAGAAGCGGAATAACCTGAGGAAGAGGCCTGCAATGGGCTGGCCCCAGCATGGGAGAAGGGAGTGGTTGGGTGGGAGTGAGAGTGAGAGTGAGAGTGAGGTGATTGAGGAGGAAACTTGGCCAATGGGTCTGTCCGGATTTCAGCTGACCCTGGGGTCTTAACAGGTCCATCTGAGAAAAAGACTGAGGATGACCCTGAATCTGGAGGAAAGGGAAATGGGCTTTCTGCAGAGCTGGGTTGGGAAGAGACTGACGCAGAGCCTGAAGGTGGAGGGATCTGGAGGTGTAAACTGGGCCGTTCTCCCTTCACACGCCCTCCTTCTGTCTTGATAGGCCTGCACACCTGACTCTCTGCCTGCTGGGAAGAGAGTAAAGAGGAAACTTCAATAATCTGACCACAACTTTAGAGGACAGCAAACCTAATTCACCTTGACAATACAAAAGGGTGCCGATGCTTTAATTCACCTTCTGTGCCTTGTTGATCCTCTGAGCTGCTCGGTTATCTTTGGCCTTTTGCTAAGGAAAAAATATAGAGATCAGAATATTAAACTAAATTAGTTAATATAAGTAATACTTTTGTTTAATTCCAAAAACATCATATGAGTGATGGGACAATGACTACGTTAAAAATGCTCAAAATAAGTTGTGCTTTATTTCTCTTATTCGGATCATTTTAAATATTATCATTTTGACTAGGATAATCATAAAAAGAAAATCTCTTATTGTCCCATATCTACATTAAACATCATATAGGGAATATCTCTATGTTGAATTTCTCATTTCTTGTTTTAAAAAGCAGATCCCACCAGACAAGTTGAATTAAGGGTAACAGTTCCTGTACTGTGTTGGTAATTTTCTGCATTGAAGTGAGGCGACCATATGCTATTGGACAGACTATGATAACAAACACAGACTAACAAGAACCTGGCTCGATGACTACATTTTAGTCATGTGTGTTAGAGTGAATTGTAAGAAACAATTGTTAAGTTAATATAAATCTGTACTGTCCATTAAAACAAAAAACTGCAAACCTACCAGATATGGAACCTTGTCAGCTGCAGATACCTTCCTCCAGATCTTCATGATTTGCTTACAGCGACTAGCCCAGTCTGTGAGAGGTGACATGTTTCACATCTGCTTAATATCTGACAGTGATATAAATCTTACTTTGAAAGAGCATGACTGTTTGGTCTAATAAATAGGTTGTACATATCAATATAGCATGTCTGCCACACTCACCTGGGTAGTCCTGTTTGAGAGTGGGAAAGTTGGTATTGGCGTAGAGAACAGGGGAAATGGTTGAGAGTTCTCCAAGCTCCTCATCTTTCTCCCAGCGCTGGAGACTGCGCTGATTGTAGGAAAGCCCATCACCCTCTGTCTCAGTGGGGGTAGGTGGGGAGGAGGGGGTCGCTGGGGTAGAGGGAGCCCAGGGGCTCTCCTCACCCCCATCCGGACTGAACAGTCCTCCTCGGTCCCTGTACACAAGAGGGTATCGTTTTCCATTAAATAAAGGGCTTACACATGTCAACAATAGGAACATAAGAAGTATGTTGTAATATGTAGTATGTATATATATCAAGTATAGATGATAACATACAATAGATTGTTGGAAAATAAAATACACTTGGCAATTCAGTATTGGTCTTACCGCATATCAAAAAACGGTGATTGAGAGAGGCCAGGAAAAGCGTCCATCATTCCAGCCGAGGGCAGGGATCCTGCATGAGATTTTTTTTCATGTTCAAATTACGAATCCAACATCATTTTAACCTTACTTGCATAGAACAAACATACAACAAGAACAAACAATGTTTAAAAATTCAAAAACATCATGATAAGATCTGAAGGCTCCCTTTGTACCCACCTGAAAGGAGAGCTCTCTGTGGCAGAGTGCTACGATTAAGATCTCCCTTACTGCCCTCCAAGATGGGCTTCATTCCCCCTAAAGAGGAACCATCTGACACTCCCAAAACCTTCCTGAAGAACTGCTCAGAGTCCTGACTCTCCACCCCTTGCGGAAGACCTGTCAACATCATTTAAGGTATAATGTTGTAATAGTCAGATATTAAATGTTAATCAAAAATGTTTTATGTTACACACCACATATGCAAAAGTATTCTCTCAGGGGAGTACCTTCACTTTTTTCTGCATCAGAGTCATGAGGATCAGCTGACGCCTGGTCCTTCAGTGATGAGGATGGTGCAGAAACCCCTAAAAATTTGCAATTTAGCATTTTAATCCAACCTGCAATAACCTCAAGGCCATAACAATACATCAGCATAATCAGAGTCCAAACAGACACTTACCTGCACCTTCTCCCTGAGCCTGGGGGTCCTCACCCCCTTCTTGCTTGAGAGGAAAATTATCTTTCATCAGACGATCTCTGGCATCAACTAGCGAGAGAAGCACAAAGGTCACACACCATGTACTAACCTTTTCCACACCCAGTGTCACAAATAATTTTCGTGTGTCACAGGTTAAGTTAGTGCTCTTACCCTCTGGGGCAGTAGTTTTGAGCACCGACTGTGCTGGTAATGAAGGCCGAACAAGGCATGCACCTGGCCTCTGCCCTGGTGGTATCATCACAGCTTTCTTACTCAAGTCTATTAGTGTCTTCCCAAAGAAAGCCTCCTGCAGCAAATTACAAACATTTACGATATAAACATTATATCACTGAATGACATAAGCGTAAAAATGTTTAAGGCAAGAGAGACTACAAACCTGGAGATATGTTGGGAACATGTCCTCAAGTTTGCTCTTCTTCCGGCCCCGACGTTTCTTGGCCTGCTCCTCACCCTCCACTGGTTTAGGATCCATTATGTTATCGGTGTCAGGATGGGGTCCTAGGCATGTAAAACCATGAAATTCAGTATCGCATACAATATCCACAAAAAACAAATGTGCTCACACTGTCTCTAGTAATTGAAGATGATGAGAGGGTAATCAGATAAAAGACAACCATGTGTTAAAAAGCATTTGCTAAATCCCTCTACATTGCCAGATCCACTGCGTCAACAATGTGGCCTGATTCAAATGAATGTGGGGCTCTGTATTTATACGCAAGACTGAACGTGGCCATAGGGTGAAGAGAGATAATCTTCAGAGGGTACTAGGGCTGCACGATATTGGAAAAAACTGACATTGCGATTTTTTTTTAAGCCTGCGATATATACTGCGATATGAAAAAATACAGGAATTTTCATCAGATGACCTGTATAGCACTTTATGTTATGCTGCACTGCTGCTATCTTGTGGACAATTAACCTGCACTGATCTTACCTTTTTGTGAATGTTACAAGTATGGCTTCTGTCTTTGTTTTAGAGATATTCTTATTGTTACAACTGAGTACATGAGTACATGTTTCATTCGTTCGTACTGAGCTGTGTGGTACCGATGTAAATGGTCAAGCAAATTAGTTAAGCTACCTCTCGTTGTGGCAACAGATGCAAGGCACTGTCGACACAGAATGCGTGTTTGGTCAATATCATCCTTCTTGTAGCCGAAATAATTCCAGATAACTGATGTTGCTTTTCTTTTTGGCGATTTTCTGCTGTTCGTTGCTCATTTTCAATGTTGTTACCAGCTACTCACTCCATGTGCAGGGGCGTGGTCTGCATCGGCACACTGAATAAGAACTAATGCGGGTGGATCGCTGGGCATGCAGACTGTGTGTCAGGTACCCTTGAAATTAGATGAGTTAATTTGCCTCCTACATCGCAGGCCCTGCGATGTGACTATTGCGCACACGTACATCGCGATGACGATGCTCAAACAATATACATCGTGCAGCTCTAAAGGGTACCATAGTCAATAGTTGGAAGACAGCCTATTGAGTATGTCAAAATAATCCTAAGTAAACTTTGAATCCCCACCCAAATTAGGGAGATCAAGCTGATGTTACCATTTTATCATAAATTATAAATAATGGATGAAATTAAATTCAACAATTTTCACTAACCTTCATCAATGGTTCGCTCTATTGGCTGACCATCTAATGTAGTCTCTCCAGCCAGCTGGGCAAAAAATTCTTTCTTCAACCGTGTGTGACACTTCCTTTGTCGCACCATGAAGCCTCCAATTCCTGGTACAATTCATGAAGAAAATATTTGATAGATATATTGTGGATAATCAGACATTTATGTAAATGTTATACATTATTTTGTGAAATTCTGGGTTGCTTACCAGGCCTGTAAGGTTTCCGCTTTCGCTTTTTGCTGTCCTCTGTCTCCTCTGCTCCTGCTTTGAGACCCTCGCAGTCAGCCATGCCTTCAGTTCCCTCAGCACCACCTTCTCTGTCAGGGCTTCCTGGGTTCTCCATCTTGGGTTCACATTCCATGGGCTCCCCTACAAAAAAACACTGCATTTACACAAGGTCTAAAAGGGAGAAAATCATCTCTAAAAGTTGTTCACACGCCAATGGCTAAGCAGGGAGTGTGCCGGCCTTTTCTCCTCTCACCATCTCCTTCGACCTCCCTCAGATCCATTCCATCAGGACCTCCTTCACAACACAGGGTGCCCAGACGAGAGCGACGCTGTCGTCTTTTGTGAAGGGGAGACATGGACATGCTACGAAGCAGGGACATGCCTGACTCAGTCAGCCACACTCCCTCCAACCGGTAGAACTGGGGTTCTGTAAAGTAACATTTGAAAATCTGAGTGACATACTCTGAAACAAAAAAACGGTGACCACACAGAGTGGGCTTGTCATAATAAACATGAATCAGCAAATTCCACTAACCTGGCTCTTTGATCTTTATAGAAGCCATAATGGCTGACTCTACTGCTGCGAACAAAGGCGAAAAGCAGGTATAAAGAGAGAAAGAAGCAAAATAAATATTATTAGTGCATATAATAATATCCTGTGAATATTTTGGAAACCATAGTATTTTTAGTTAATTATACTTAAATAATACTTCCTGTCTTTCAGAGACTTACCCACAGGTTTTGGAACATATGGGGTGCAAGATGTGCATGCAAAGCCTTCATCTGAGGCTTGTTCCACCTCATCCTCTGTGTACAGACTCTCACAGACAGCATGGACCCATCTGCACAGGCACACAAAAAATACACTGATATATTGCATAGTTTTAATAACAAATCACACCACGAATCAAAGATGTTATGGAATTATTCATGACATGAAAAAATATATAAATAATCCATTCCCCGCTTGTCTTCATTAGCTGCAGTCTCATGAATACCTCAGTTTCTGTGTGTGCATGTGTAGTTCTAATGAGCAGCACCTACCGATCGCAGTACTGACACTGCAGCAACAGCTCCTCCTCCATGAAGTTCTCTCTGCACACTGGACAAGTGACGAGGCTGGCACAGGGGCCACAGTGGGTGTAGTTGTTCTGCCACTCACAGTGGAAACCCGGTGAGTTGGAACCACACTGCACACAGCAGACACACCTGCACAGAAGTATTGAAGCACTCTGTAATAATTACACAACTAATGTGCTAATATACAGATGATTATGTGAGTGGTGCAACAATGTTTCTGTTGCTACAGAAGCAAGAGTCAGAGGGATTGGCCTCTGAATTGCTAATGCAGGGCTGTGGCATGAGTGTTTTACATAATATGCAAATTCACATGTATTCATTTCCATTTGGCCCCATTCAAAGCTACAAGGCAGAATGAAGCATTAAGCTGTTCCTGTATAAATGTTTCCTTTACCATTTGCACTTCCAACCACCCTTGGGAACATTGTGCAGGGGTGGGTCCAAGCAGTAGGTGTGATAGCTGACATCACAGTCATCACACAGCAGCAGACGAGAGGGATCCGAAGCCTTTCCGCACACCTCACACACAATACATTCCAAACAGCGCCAGCCCTTACGGAGCATCGTCTTGGTGATCTAGAGAAGATATCAAGTTAATCTATCAGATTTACAAAATATGGTGATAGAAAAAAAAGTCAAAGGATAACATTTTGCTTACTTTGCTGTTCACACAGTAAGGATGGTAACACTGGGCACACTGAGCACAAGCCAATAACTGCCCCTCTGCACCCTTTCCAAAGCTGCCACACACGACACACATATCCTAAAACAGAAGAGAGAAAGTGAGATGAAGAATGAAAAAAAGGTTAACAATGAATCTATTTATGTTGCATTCGAAAGTGAAAACTGTGATTCTTGGCACAGCAAATGCCTCAGGGTAATTACAAATGTCACGCAACAACAATAGCTGTACCTGGAGCAGGACAAATTTATCAGTGTTTGAGAAAAGAACCACTGTGTTCTGCATAGTGTCGTCTTCCTCATCATCTTCCTCCTTACTTATTCCAGTGTCTGAGGTCATGCTTAGCTGTGGACAAGGACACAAACTGTTACAAACACATTGCAAATGTAATATATATATATAATATAATTAACTGAAAGAATTTGGAAAAAGAAAAGTGATTTTGTTCATATCATAAAATCTAAAAGAATTTAAAAAGACATTCTGAAGTCTGTTCCCAAGTCACAGCTCACCAAGAAGGCATCAATGCAGGAGGCCATGGCTTTGAGGCGTGACCTCCCACCACGCCCTCTCCCTCCACCGCCTCCTCGAGGTCTGCGCTTTGCAGGAAAACTATTGCTTCGCCCCTATAAGCAGAGAATAATCCATTTCAATGTTAAGTCATGCTGCGAGAATTTGAAAATGACATCTTGAAAAACAGCAGAAAAAAGTAGAAAAGTAGAATGACAGCTGTAAATACTGATGAGACACATGGTGACCTCACCTGTTTGACCCGTGAACGGCCTGGGGATCCTCTACGTTTCACCTTCTCTCTGTCGCTTCTGAGGGGTTCGAAGGGAAGCGAGTCATCAGTCTCACTGAGCAGAGCATCTGGGTGTGAGCGGCCAGCAGGTACAAGCCCAAATTCCATGGAGAGGTGAGGATCGGGTTCTCCTGGAGAGCCCATAAAGCCGCTGCTGCTCTCATCTCCATGGCTCATATTGGACATCTCGTCCAGCAGCAATTCTGGCTTAATGTCCTCCTCATGCATTTCCTGCTTTATGACCACAATGTGCTCGTCCCCTTTCATTGGCTCATCGTCCTCGTCTTCCTCCTCCTCTTCCTCCTCCTCCTCAGAGTGAGGTAGTAACCTCCCCTCCATGTCTGCAGCAGAGAGGGTCTCCTGTGTGTCTACTGATAAAGAAAGAGGTGAGGGAGACCGGCGCTCCTGGCATGGACTTCTTTTCTGCTCTGTTTTGTCGACAAAGGCAGGAGAAGCTGGGAACTTTGGTGGATCCTTACTGAAAAGTTCTGTGATTGGCGTACTATCAGAGTCCTTGTTTAATAACTCTGCTGATGCTTCTTGTTTCACTGATGGAGTGGTC
>OMLP01012695.1:27990-41048 GCA_900302685.1 Spondyliosoma cantharus
GTCGGTGTGTCTGTCGGCTCTTCACACAGGTGACAAGCTGGATTTATCTCAGTGTGTAGTAGAGTTGTGTGTATGTGTATGTATGTGTGTTCATGTTAAACTGTGTTAAACACCACAGCTGCTCCTCCTGCTGCTCCTCTTCCTGCTGCTCCTCCTGCTCCTCCTCCTCCTGCTGCTCCTCCTCCTGCTGCTCCTCTTCCTGCTGCTGCTGCTCCTCCTGCTCCTCCTCCTCCTGCTGCTCCTCCTGCTGCTCCTCCTGCTCCTCCTCCTCCTCCTCCTCCTCCGCCTCCTCCGCCTCCTCCTCCTCCTCCTCCTCCTGCTCCTCCTCCTGCTCCTCTTCCTGCTGCTCCTCCTGCTCCTCCTGCTCCTCCTCCTCCTGCTCCTCCTCCTCCTCCTCCTCCTCCTCCTGCTCCTGCTGCTCCTCCTCCTCCTCCACCTGCTCCTCCTCCTCCTCCTCCTCCTCCTCCTCCACCTCCTCCTCCTCCTCCTCCTCCTCCTTCTCCTCCTCCTCCTCCTCTTCTTTCTCCACCTCCATATTTTCAGGGCCCTGCTGTGACACCGCTGGTTCGACTTTAGAGTTGTTAGACTGTGTCTTTGCGCTGGGGTCCTGAGAAGGAGTGGCTTGGGTCACCTGGCTGACTGCCTCTTCTGCTCTTTCTCCATCAGCAGGTAGACAAGAGGGCCTCTGTTCTGTTGTTGCACCTTCTACAATTGAGATTGAGGAATGCGTTGTTATTAGTGTTAACATTTATGAATTGGTCATACGTACAGAAGACTGACTTACAAATAATAAAGTGTAGCTTTGTGTTCACTCTCAAATATGTACGTCTACAGTGCGCTCTGTGTTTACCTGTAGACTGGAGTGGAGCAGCAGGCGCCTCAGAAGATAATTCTTCTGTTGCTACCTTTGGCTCTTTCTCAGTGATCTTCTGGCCAACATCTGTTGTCTCAACAGGTGCAGACCCCACCCCTAAAGCCAAAGGTAGTGAAGTTACATAAAAATACCTTTGACATAAACAAGTTACATTCTTTTACTATTCCAATAAACCTCATGACTGGCATGATTTGTCGACTTTCGGTTATATAGTGTCTGACTGAGACTTACCCAAGTCCATGGGTGTCTCTTTGTCAGCCGTGGATTCAGCCTGACCCTTCGCTGATGTGCCTCTCTGTCCTGGTGTCACCTTTGATAAGTCTGTGTGCTCTTCTGTCTCCATGTCTGCATCTGTCTGGATTGTCATCTCCACCAAATCCACATGTTCTCCAGTGTCCTCAGATGCCTCTCTGGTTTGTGTTTCTGCTGTGTGTGGTTGAGTGACAGGCTGCTGCTCCTTGCAAAGCAAGCAAATGCACTTGGCGTCTGAAAGCTCCCCTGGTAGAGCACATTCACTGTGCACCCACCTAAAACAATACAGATGATCAAGAAATATTTTTGGACAAAATTAGAAACAAGCCACACAATCAGTATCTCCAATGACACTATTGTGTCTCTGTATTAACAAACCTGTGGCAGATACTGCAGCACTGCAGAGTGACAGATGGGTTGGCAACCTTGCTGCAAACGCCACATGTAGAGCTGCGTTGACGCTGGCAGGCCTCACACACGGCGTAGTTGTCAAACCACTGGGCTGAACCTGGCAGCACCAGTCCACGGACACCACACTCCGTACATACGCGACACCTCTGACATAGGAGATATAATATAGTTAAAATGTAAAAAGACATATCAAAGAGGCACATTTAAAAAGCTTGCTTTGAAATCTTCTGATGAATTTAAAACATTTTGAAGATTTCAAGTTCAAGAAAGTATTTGAACTTGTTTTCACAATAATTTCCAAGTTTAGGCCATCTCTTTGTGGAGGTGACTGACAATGGTGACTTACTCTGCATTTCCATGGGTCAGTGGGAAGAGAATCCATGGCTGGCTGGAGACAGAAGGTGTGGTAGCCCTTATCACAGGCATCACATACCAACATTTTGGAGTCTTCTCCTGGTTGTCTAAGAAAATAAAGAATCAAGACCGTACTTTTAAAAATGGGAAATAAAGTTCAAGAACAATAGGATATTTTTTTTTTTCAAATATGTTAATATACAAAACGATAGTTAAACATCTTAATCAGTCAGATAGGTTACAGTTTACACAGTTTGATTCATGCGATTTGACTCACCTGCAAGTCTGGCACACTTTACACTCTGGGCACTGCCATCCTGCCCGCTGAATGGGCGTGGCACCAATCTCCAGACAGGCAGCATGATAATGTAAGCCACAACCCGTACAAAACAGCAAGTCTGTGAGCTCCCCCGCTGAGTCACACACTGCACACCAAGACTCCTCACCTGCTGTGAAAAAACATATACAACAATTACATTAACATCATCAGTGGATCTGAGGTGGAGCAGGTTTGCACTTCCAGTTTCCTGGAAATCAACATCACAGAGAACCTGTCATGGTCATCACACATCTGGTGTAAAATAATGTACTACTTCTTAATGAAACTTGAGAAGGTTAAAGTTCTGGGTCTATGTCTTGTCAACTTTTACAGAGACACGAGAGAAAGCATTATTACTTGAAGCGTAACAAACTGCCATAGTTTGAGCACAGCCCAGGATAGAAAGGCTCTAAAACCCTGGACGTCACTAGGACCCATCTACTCAGCATCAGTAATATGGGTGAGGCGTGCCTGCGCAGAGCCCAAAGGATGCTACGAGACAACATCCACTCCAGCCAGTCTGTTCACCCCGCTGCCGTTTGGCAGAAAGATACAAAAATATCCACCGTCGTACCACCAGATTACAGAGCATCTTCTTTCCTCAGGCTGTGAGACTCCTTAACTCATTCATAGCACGCCACCATGAATAGTTTATTTTTGTGACTTTATTTTCATTTATTCATTAGTCTGTATAGTTTTTGTTTTTTGTGTGTGTAGCTCCCGGGATTACAACAGAAATTTCCCATACATAGACTTTACTTGGGCTGGCCAACACGGTGTATTTGGTGACCCATTTTAGCATTTTGTACTTTTATCTCTTTAACCGTCAGGAAGAACAATGCCTTCGAACAATTAACTAGTGGATAATCTGCCCTTGCTCAATCCAAATCGCATGATTGCCCATGCTCTGCAGAAAAAAACGAGGGAAAGAGACCATCTCTCTTATGTCCCTCCTGTATGCATTAATGCAATGATTATGATGCAACGTCTCCTATTTAATGTAGGGCTACTTATACTGTTAGGGTTAAGCCTTTAAGTGCACCTAGTTGGCGCAATATAATTTGGTACCACGTTGGCTTTGATCGTTTCAATAGACAACATAATTAACAATGCACATGCGCAGCTCGGGCTGGGCGATAAACGATATCTATCGCGATAGACACGTGATCAATATCAATAGAAAATACGTTCACTGAACTCCGTTAGAAAAAAAACAGGAAGAAAACACTGATCCAGAACTGCAAGGCATTCCGGAGAATGTAGGCAGAGGAAGGGCTTTAGCCTCTCAACCTCTCCTGGCCCAACTAAGCAAGGTTGGTGGCTAGAACAAACTCACTCACTCTTTGGTAACCTAGCAACAACCTGTTGAGTGACATGCACAGTAGCATTTTCATGTTTCGCCATCGTGCCTCATAACTGCTTTAACAAAATAATGGCGTGGAGTGAAAGGAGAAAATGAGTGCGACAGTGGAGAGGAAATTGTGGATAAAAGAGGAAAGGTCACGTCACCAGTATTTCGGATATTTTAAGTCCGACAAGAGTCAGACCGATGTTGTCTGCAAGCTATGCAAGGTCGTCGTCCCTACAAAGTTTCGCAATACAACAAATTTATTTTACCACCTCAGCCGCTCTCATCCGTTGGAGTACACTCCACACACTTTAATCATGATACATTTTTCAGCCATATCGCCCAGCCCTATGCGCAGCTCAGTAACATTTGTGAATAGCGGGTGACAAAAATGTAAAAACCTCAGATGTATTTTTTGGGTGTTAACAGAGCAGACACATACTGGGGAAGAAAAACAGGAACAGGCCAGGCAAGCCACTGTGTGAGCATAAAGGTGGACAACTAAAGCACACTGTGTAGGCAAACATTTAAAGGGATTCTGGATAAAGATTGCAATTGTCTGATCTTTGTGTAATTTTCAGGTCGTGGCCTTGATATGGCTTTTATTGATAGATCAGCTGAAGACGTGACAGGAGACATGATGAGAGAAGGGGAGAGTGACTGCAGCAAAGGGCCCCACGCCAGGACTCGAACCCGGGGCCTTTTTTCCAAGCAATGCAAGCAGCTGTGATTTAATGACAACAAAGAGTAATAGCTTGGTACAATAACAGTCCACTGTTGATAAACCAAAACCAGAATTGAACAGCTTTGGATTTGAATCGCATTAAATCACAATTTTGACCACGATGTTTGATTCACTTACCCAATTCCTCTGCCTTCTCTATGTGCTCTGGACAGAGGAGGATCAACTGCTTCATTGACTGGAAGGATCCACTGGCTGCCGAGCAGGGGAAGTGGTAGAACCGTGAGCAGCCCTCAGCATGGCATCGAATGGTTGCACCCAGTCTTTTGCAGTATTCGCAAAGCTGAAACAAGCCAATGGTAGCAGGTAAGTGATTTTGAAGGAAGCCTCTGTTTATCTCAATATTCTCACCAAATACCAGCTAAATCAAGTCTATGGACATAGAACTTACCCGCTGCGTCCCTGAGATAACGGCCTTATCCACGTTCTCCAGCTCCTCATTCTCCATCCGCTTCACTCCCTCCGACCACACCGCACACCAGTGATGAACCCAACAACCCCCTGTTCATTAGAAAGCTCAACGTCAGTAAAACTTCAATAATACACGTGTGTTGCATTTCTAGTAGATTGAATCTAAAAGACTATAATGTTTTCAGTTCAACCTGAGTCGTCAAAGAGTGCCGCCAGACAGGGGGAATCAGAAAATCCAATGGAAGACAGGTCATCATTCCCGGGCTGAGGCAGTGGAGAAGCTGATGGCTTGAGGGTCAGCCGCTCAGAAGATGGCCCAAAGTGTCTCAGTTCCCGCTGTCCATGCAGGCTCCGCTCCATGCAGTTACAGAGCGCACAGGCTCGAACGCTCTCTCTGTACGGTCACAAAGACAATTGTTCAAAACGCAAGTAGAGAAAGACAGGTTTTTGATGTTGCATGAGCAGCGTCTTGAGATGAAGACCTCTACAGTGTACACAAACTCATTTTGGATCTGAATGAAAAACGTACTCAGGTGTGCTGGAAGAGGCTGCAGTAGCACCGGACACATCCTCAGCAGCAGGAAGGGCATTGGACTCCTCCTCAGAGAAGACAAGCTGCTTTGAAGGGGCATTGTCATCGGCTAAAGAAATCCGAAAGAAAAAAATAAATACATAAAGCATAACGCTACATGATATCAAAACATTTTCATTTGTTCTGCTCTAGTGTCATCATCTTAAATAAACCATACTGACTAATCACTTTTGTGATAAGATGAAAAATCTGTTTTATTTACTCAACCATGTGCAATTTTCTTTCTGCAGACTAGTGTACATTTATAATAGATGTCCTCATGTCCCATGACATTGGGAGGACATTTTTAAGAAAGAGCACATTACCTGTTGGTTCAGAGTCATTCTCTTCGCAGTTTGATTTCTGCTCGTCCATCCCCCGTGCTGATTTTGACCTCCTTGGCAGAGATCTGCAATTTAAAAAAATAAGTACAATCAATTCACTAGAGCAGCTTAGTATATGATTTTAAGTACATAACAATCTATTGGCGTTTTATGTGATAACTGTCAAGGCTATTATCATTAAGTCTGTCACTGCATCCTTAATTAAGGTTGGGAATAAATCTGATATGTAAAATAAATCAATAATAAAAAAAATAAAAAATATATTAAGATTTTGATTAAAAAATAAAAATAAAATAAAAATTTCCACCAAGCTGAATGTAGGTCTGCACTTTACCAAAACCGAAAATGGCTCTATTCCTTGGCTAACATATGTCTATCACCATCAAAGAAACAATCTCCAAAATCCATTTTTTCCTGCCACACCATCCTTCACAGTGGTCTCCCTGCCCACCCAAAAGCACTGTTCACAAAAGACCTACAACCAACAACACAACCGTTTACACGGGGCTGTTATGTGCTCACTTTAGAGGATTTCCTTGTTAGTCTGACTAACGTTAGCACTAATGTAACCGAGCTTCTCGCAAACTCGTGAAAATAGCGCGAGGGTTACAGGAGACGGATAAACCGGACACCGCTTTGACAATTTAAGTTGTTATTTACCCAGCAATGCATAATCCAACCCGGTCAAACTGCTGCGTGAAGAAAAGCACAAAATGATACAACTAAAACAGTGTTTTTCTAAATAAAACAACCATAAATCTGGATACACAAAGAAAACACAACTTCCGTGTGTAGAACTTCCTGTTGCAGCGGGGCTCCTTTCGTGCAGAACCTGCGTCGCTCGCATCATAGTTCCGCTATGAGACTCACGCCATTAACAAAAATACTGTAAAACAAACAATGCAGGAGTGGACGGGCTCACCACGTTTTAATCCACGGAGCAAATAAACAGGAAGTCGTGTCATGTTTTTAACGTTTAAATACTATTAATAGACCGTGATTTAAAAGGGGGCCGATCGGCCTCGATTTGCGTGGTATAGATCACTTATGGTACACAACTGCCTCACCAATACTTGTTGTTATTAATATCGTGAATGTGAGAAATTAAATAGCCAAGAGAACCGTCCATGATGCGATGCAGTTCAAAAGACAATCAATGTGACAGTGACTCTGTATAGATCCTGCCGAGAGTCTCGCAGTGTTTTCGTCTGTTAGAAAACAAAAACTGTGCCATCATACTATGAAAAAGCATCCTGTGAGCTAACGATAGCACAGAATACACATTTCGAAATGATGTCTGTTCATGTTACTGATTCAATTGAATGCAGACTCCGGTCAGAGACTGGTGCGCTTTTATCTTGTTAATGTTGCACATGGGGCTGAATTCATCACATATTCAAATCAGACTGTAATGAATGATTCACACTGAATCAATACTAATGTATATGCATCTGTGTCAGAAATTAACTACATGTTAAGGAGTTCTGAATCATTTTCCAACAAATAAAATCCAACACACTACTGCAGTAGTATTAATCCAACACACATATGGCGCGACATTAAAACGCTGTCAAGCTAATGGCACCAAAGGCAGTTAATGGCAGAGAGCAGATGAGCTGATTTCTCCATGAAACGTTGACGTTGTTACATCTTCCTTATAAACGCATTTAGTGGCAGCAACACTAGAAACGCACTCTCTTCTCGACAACAAACTAACGTCAGCGTCCAATCCAAGTCCTTACAAAACCTGTTAACTTAAACCACAGCTAATGAAGACACTAAACAGGCTTTGTTTTTTTTTAAATGAAGTTGGCAATGTGCAGAGCAAAAGTGATGACATGATGGCTGAGTAAAAACGTCTTAACATCCTGGCTAGCTAAGTTAACATGAAAAGTGTGAACGTTACAAATTAACTTTCACGGTTTAACGTGTTTGTTTTTATCTTGTAATGGCAGCCGACGGCAGCTGCTATTTGTTGCAGTACCACGGTTAAAGCTATTGAGATTTTATTGTTGAATAATTGCAGAGCTAAGCATATTCCTCAATGTAAACACCGACTTCAAAGGGTTGGTTCTGTCCAGCAAATAGCCTTGTCCATGTCAGTAGCGACAGGCTGATACGGAAAAGCTAACAACTACCAATGGTGACGTAGCAGCAAAGTGTCCCGAAGAGGTAAAACTACGATTTATATACCTAATGTCATGCACCAGCGCATATACTTCAATATTTGTCAGCCAGCCAAACTGTGGATCACACCTTGGACACCGCCAACGTTGAACATATTTCAACCTAAAGTTAGCACCCAGGTAACACAGCTAGTTCTCCAGCAATTAGACGTCCCCATCTGGTCGAAGCTAACAGCTAAATGTTACCGACAGCGGAGCTAACATTACCCGGTCTAAGGTCAGGGTTGGTGTGTCTTTAGGTATGTCTGTTGCAAGAAGTTCAAAGAGGCCATAATTAAAAACAGCTCACCTCACAAAAACAATATCGTCTCCTCATACATCAGCAAAATCCAAACAGCCACACAGCTTCCCAAAATGCTGATGGTCGCTTCATTTTATGTACCGGACTAACGCTGCGGCTAGCCGGCTGGAGGGAGAGTGGGGGAAGTGCACGTCGGCGGAAGGCAGGCTGTGCGGTGCTGTTAGCTTAGCTAGCTCTTCAACTAGATGGATAAGCAGCAACTTGAGCTTTGTGTCGAGTGGTCGTGTACTGCCGAGGAACTATTAAGCACCGAGACAAGCCTACAAGCAGCCCCGAAAAAGTCTCTCCGGCTTTATACAGTTAATCCAAAAACTACATATCCGTCTGGCTCCCTGCTTGTTGATTTAGCACGAAGGCTAACGTTATTAACCTAATGGTAGCTAGCTGCTGCTCTGTTATGGAATCTCTCTCGCGAGGTCGTTAAAGCTACTGCAAGTTTACACAAATTGGTGCGTCCGAAAATTACAGCCCCAAACTTTGTTGCCACGACAGTAAATATATTTTTTCTTCAGGTTTAAGTCGACTGTAGACATTCATCTACCTATATTTGCAGCTCAACTTTGCATGGGTACCCTTGTGTGGGTCACTAGCATCTCTCCACTTTGCTTAACTGCGTTGCGTCTGCACACTGCTGCTAGCAGTGCTAGCTAATAAGAACTACGTCAAAAAAAATAAAAAGTAACGAGGAAAACATAGTGTTTTGTGTGTAGAAAACGAGACAAGGGTGTTACGGTTTTAGCACAGCAGTGAACAACGTGCGGGTTGATCGTTTACGACCCAGCACAAGGCTTTAATCTGCGGAGGAGCGCGGACAAGTGAAATATGGTATATATCAGATATTAGGGCATTAGATTTTCAGATCCAGGGAAGCCATTTTTCATTAGATTGTTATGATTGTCGGAGTAACGCTACTTGGACATGCCTGTCGGTGAATGCATGTGTAGTTTTTGATAGACGATCGGCCGCGATCTAACGAAGTCGATTAGATTCATAATTCTCTCAGCAAATTAATTTAGTAATTAACATAAACGAGCACCGAGCCCTTCATCATGGTTGCTATTTTTTTTTATTCCGCTTCTGTCCATATGCTGCAATGCACTGCGCATATGACTGAAGTGACTGAGGAAGATTGGGAAGAATAGTCGACTTGAATCTGCCATGATCTGAAATAAACATCACGCAGGTTTCAGCAGGTTCACTGATAATAAGCCACATTTAGTTTATTAGGAGATGTGTTGTTGTTTTACCTCATTTTGCCTTACTTCCCTGTCTTATCATCCACGTTGGTACATTTGTGATTTTTTTATCAAGCAACATGGGAATGAATTGTCAAAATGAAATACTTTTAAAGAGCCTAAATATTTCTATACTGTTATAAAAGTCAAGAAGACAAACACTTTACAACCTTTATCCTCCAAAACCGAATCAGCTGACAATCGATTTGATGACTTTTCCATTTGATCAACAATTACCTGATCATATAAAACATTTTCAGATCTGATCCAAGCAATCCCGTACATCCTACTGAGGGTGAATAACACAGATCCTGTTGGAGGTGGGGGTGGGGAGTTGGGTCATCTTTATTATCATCGTCTTGCCTTATCACTGTGAGAAAATCACAATGGAATGGGTGACCCAGTAGGAAGGGTTCAACAAAGTTCTTCTGGGAACTGCCCCGTTCCTTACTCCATCTTAAGATCCAAATGTCTTGAATGTATAGCGACTTCAAAATGTTACGCAGCTCAAGTGCAGAAAGTCTTCTCAGAGATGCATCCTTTTAAAGCTTTTCTGTCCTGAAAGTGTGGCACCGCCTGTGCTCTTTCAGCCCTTGCAAATCCTTGTGTATATGTGTAGCTGCTGAATTGAGACACTGACCCTCCCCATGCCATCCATTCACAGGTCAGAATGTGAGTGAAAAGCCTCAGGCTGTGCACACAGTGAAGCTCGGATGTCATTGAAACGATCCTGTGAACTTACAGAAAATTATATATTGGGTAACAGTCTGTCCCTTTATAAGAAGGTCACAGGTTTAAACTTTATCATCTAGGTGTACTGTTTATCACCTGTCATGCCCTAAAGCAGAACACTGGAACGTTAGAGGTAAAGAACTCATTTATGTTAAAACTCAACATTTGTGTAGAGTGAGTGAGTGTAAAGAAGACCATCTGAAAAATATCCCAAATCTAAAGTTAATATTAGTGAACACACACTAATGCCTCACAGCTCAACTGCAATAAATTGTGTACTACATAAGCAGTGAGCAACCACCTGCTGCAGGGGGCTGACCTGCAGCTGACCCTGTGCAGAATGTGCGCTGCAGGGCCCGGATGAGGAGGGAAAAAGCTTACAAGAAGGTTCTATCAATAGGGTGAATGCAGTCTGCACACTAAAAACCTCCACGCAACTACATAAATGTGACCTGATATACACATGTTTCAGTTGTGATAAAACTTGTGCTACAACTGATGTACACTCAAAGACTTAAAGGACAAGTTTACCCAAAAATGAAAAAAAAGGGTGAGGCTTTGACGTTCACAAAACATTTCTGGAGCTTCACAGCAACAGCATTGCAGCATTTCCCATAACAGCAACAGCAACAGCATTGCAGCATTCACTTGTTTCAAAACCTTAATAAAACAACCGAAAAGAAAAGCCTAAAATGGCTGCATACAGCTCATCCACCATTATCCAAGTCTCAGGAAGTCCCAAGATCCCAAATTGTTTTTTAAAACACAGTGTTTACACACTTGACGCAGCAGTCGAGCTTGTGCACCCACTTCAGATGCTAGTTGTTTTAGCTTAGCAATAAAAGACTTCAGCTTACAAAAGGGTGTTTTAATGTAAATGTTTTCAAATCAATTTGAGATCTAGAGGCTTCAGGAGATTTGGATTTCATCATATGAGCTGTTTGGAGCCGTTGTATATTTCTTTGCAGCTGTATTTTTACGTTTAAAAAAAATGTCCCCACCCGCTTTGGTTGTTTGGGAGAATGCCGCAGAACTATTTTTGCTGTGAAGCGCCAGAAATATTTTGTGGACTACGTTACTTCACCTGACTTTCCATCAGAATGAGGGTGTGTGGAGACAGTGAATGGATACTTTTCTATAGTTAAATGACTTAAGAAGCAGCCTGTAAAAAGATAGGGTTGAACTTTCAATCACACACAAATCATGAGCCCTATTTTCTGCAATACACAAAGAGTTTTCGACGATTTGTTCAGGTATGTGAGGAAAATTCAGTTATATTTGGACAATGCCACTTAATTATTTTCTCAAAAACTCATGATAAATCTCAACTGATGAATCTTCCTCTTTCATGTCTCATTAAATATGGTCATAAAAGCGTGTTTTCATTATTATCCCAGACTGATAACACTGGTCGGCATTTTACAAACAGTGGATTTTATTTGTGAAATGTGTGTTAGTGCCTGAATGTGGTGTGCAGGTTCTCATTTTGAAAATAGGTTATTACTGGTCCCTCTGACAGGATTAGTTAATTCCCCATTCAGCTTTAGCAAGATTGGATTAGATTTTGAGAGGGGGTGCTGAGACTGGCTGGAGGACAGTGACTGATTGGCTGATGGTTGTAAATAGAGGGTTGTATTAGGACGCCGGGCTTTTCCTATTGGCCAGTCGGAGGAGCGGGCGCTTTCCCATCTGCCTCCTGCATCTCAAGGATAATCCCCTAGAAATACCTCCACAGATGTTTACCACATAACATAAACCAGAAGAGGAGAATACAGTTTGGGTGTTTAGTGTGCTGTTTGTTACAGTTATCTACCATAAAGAAAGTGAGATACTGTTTTCTTCATATTTTTTCTGTTTTTGCGTTTATCATTATGATAACACAGTGTCCACTCAAATCAGTCAGTGCTGTACAATAACTGCAAATATTATCTCAATGTCTGAACATAGGTGGTTACCACTTAACTACAAGTATTACAAATCAAATCAAGGTTTATTAAAATGACAGTTTATGATGTAGTATTTATTGTACATACAAGGACATTTAAACTAAAATTCAGGCACAATATCAGTTCCTCCACAAGGGGGTGTAAAACCTTGTACTACTGCACATGTCCTGATATTCACTTGCACATTATCATGAACTTTTGAGAGGTAATTTAACATGAAGAAGAATAAAATGTTTTTACTATCCTGCTAAGCTTGACTTGTAACATTATAATATAGACTGGTGGATGTTCAAGATTAATGAATAGCCAGGATTTAATAATAACATTATAGTTAAAGTCCATTTATGTTTCTCATAAAAATAATATAATTTAAAAATGACATAACCATAAAAAATTAAAAAACACATGATTTTGGGTGGTTCGTGGAGGATGAACTCAGGACTCTGAGGAGAGAAGCTGCTCATCTTTTAAACACGAGATGTAAAAAAAACCAGACAATTGTATAAGTATTGAATGTACAAACTCTAACAGATTGTGTAGTACTTGTGACCCAAACTGATCAGTGCATACGAACAAAACAGTCTCCTCGAACATTCGAAGGAACCCGATAACTCCCTCAAAGTAGCCGTGTGATAAAGTCCGTGACTCTGATAAAGTCAAGGTGGTGGCACAGTTGGTGAATATTAAGTAAGTCTAGGCTTTACATTAACCCACAGCCTGTTAGACTCCATTTCCACAGAGGTCTTGAACATTGTAACATACAAAATGCCAACAATGACCCAGGAAATGAACTCTTGCATGGAGTACATCTTGGGTCTGTTGTGTCTGAACAGACAACTTCAGAGCTGAAGAAAAAAAAGCAGAGTGATGCTTAATAAAATGCTGTTTTAATTTGTTTTTTGACATGACAACATGTGAAGACATACAATACATGTAGTGAAATTAATATAACATGAAACATTTATATATTATGATTCAGAAAGTACAAAAATAAAGATTCTGTTGTTGTGGGGAAATCCATTCCTATCCCAT